>PVJD01000351.1:0-53276 GCA_004026545.1 Mormoops blainvillei | reverse complement strand
CCTATGAATGTCACCTTATATGGCAAAGGGGATTTGGCTGGTGTGATTAAATTAAGGACCTTGCAATAAGGAGATTATCATGGGTTATCCTGATGGGTCCGATGTATGCACAAGGTTCCTTTATAAGTGGAAGTACAAAGATCAGAGTCAGAGAAGAGATGTGAAAACTGAAGCAGAGGTTGGAGCGATACAGGCACAAGGCAGGGAATGTGGGCTGCCCTAGAAGCTGGAAGGGTAAGAAAACATTTTCCTCTCGAGGTTCTAGCAGGAACATATCCCTGCTGACACCTTGAATTTAGTTCCAAAAGACCCATTTTGGACTTTTGACCTCCAAACTGTAAGATAATAAGTTTGTGGTATTTTCAGCCACTAAGTCTGTGGTAATTCGTTACACAGGCAACAGGTGATTAACATACCCATCTAAAATACCCGGCCTTCCTGCAGTTTACCAACCAGTCACCAGCACATAGAAAGGCGCTCGGCTAAGTGGACGTTCTCCACAGGGATGATATTTGTGTCACGAGAAAACGTGATGTCTCTATGTAAGAAAGCCATGAAATCATCAGGTTGTAACCTTGTAAGGTTGAACTTACAAGGTTACAACCTGACGATTGAACTTATCTGTCAATTACATCTCAATTAATCTGGAAAAAAAGAAGAAAAAAAGAAAAGAAGCCAGCACGCATATATACGAGAGAAAGAGAGAGTGACATTAAGAAAGAGAGAGCGCACACACACAAGGAAACCCGGAATGAGAAGGAAATTCACCCTGAAGTTTCTTATACTGGAATGAAGTTTTGTTTTTTTTTTTAAAAAGCCTTAAAGATCACAAATATGCTACATCTGCCATAAAACATTTCACAGCGCCTTCAAAGCAGACGAGCCCTAGTGAAAAGCCTCAACAAGCAACTACCCCATGTGGTAAGACTCAGAAAATGAAGTTGCTATTCTCTTAATTTTCCAGTTAAATGAATCTGATTCTCTCTAAAGGAAGGGAATCGAACTCCCCCAACCAAGAAAACCCCCTTTTCCACATAACAACTGATATGGCAAAGATAAAACTTGGCTACGTAATAGCCTCACTCTTGTTGCAAACCATCTGTCAAATTTTGTTTAACAAGTAGGGTAAATTCAAGAGAAATAAATAACAGTTTTCTGCAAACCCTCATGTCCACACAGGTATAGTTTAAATGAGCTATGCTTGACATAAAGCACACACACACACTTACTTTCTCAATTTCCTGGCAATGCACTCTTGCTTAAATACACAACCATCAAGCACAGAGAGAGATGCAAATCATTCCTCCTCCGCCCCCCTCCCCCGCCCCCTCTCCTCCCTCCCTCCATGTTGTTCCTTTGGGAACTCAGACTAAAACCAGTTCTGCTCCATCCCAGCTGCCAGTTCCCAAGAACCCTCACAACTCGCCCTCACAACTGTAGTCCTCCTAAAACAAACAGCACATAAATCAGCAACGAAAACTAACTCTACTTCAAACCAGCCCATTCCAACATTAATAGTGCCTTTGTTGTCAATAAACCTATATTTGACTTCTCCTATTTTTATGTGTATTTTATTTATAAGTTACTAATGCTTTTTCTGGAGCAAAACGGTCAGAATAATAGTCTGCACTGAGCCATGCCTCATCGGCTGGGAGAGAAAAAAAGACGGTTCAAATTGAGCCAAGGAGAGAGAGCTATTAGCTGTGAATATTCAGGCGTTCCCCAATTCCGCCTCATCTTCCAGTACCTACGCCTTCACTCCCAGGTACCGGAAGGAAGCCAGCACTGTGCAGACTCCGTGCCGAAGTCAGTCAGGCAGACGGAACGTGGATGTCGCAGCTCTGAGGAGCCACTCTATCTGGCTGCGCCTGTTCTGCAGAGACGACAGCATTGACGTGCTTTTCCAAACCGGTGGGAGTGTAGAGGCAGTGGCGGCAGTTTTACACTCAGTGAGAACCCACGATAAACCAGCTAGGTGACAGAACTCTCCAGCCCCTTGGGAAGGCAAGGAACTTCTAGAAGCAATAGCTCTCTCTTCCCCAAACTTCAGAGCAAGCTAGGATTTGGTGCTTGTGGGAGAAGACAGAATAGTGAGCTGCCTGCAGAGAAAAGCAGGAGAGGAGGCAACCAGGATTTAACACGAAGTTCTAGTTCTTTCTTGGCCCAGAAACCAGAGGACCCAATACTTTCCTTGTAGGGGGCTCTCGATCCGACGGATTTGGCAGATGAAAGCCTCATATGAAGGGAACAGGGGAAAATGGCAATTCCAGTGTCTTGAACCATCTGGCTTAAAAGGAACTTTCTCCTCTGATCCCCGGTTAAAGTGGTTCAAAGCACAGGCTATTTAACAGACCTTGGGAGACAGTGGGAACTGTTAAGTGGACAGGTAACATCTGTCAGCCTGAGATGCGGAGATCAGCCTCTGAAATCACAAGGCCTTCCCCCAGCTGGCCCAACTTACAAGGAGATACACGGGGTCCCACCTTCCAAATAATCACAGGTTCATAGCGGTAAGAGCAGGAAGGCACCTGAGAGTTTGTTTTGTCCAACCCTTCGCTTACGCACGAAGAAAACAGTGGCTTACAGTTCCGCAACAGGTTGAGAGGGGAAGTTGAAACCAGAATCCTGGTTTCCTCGCTCCTCCTGCAGCTTACCTTCAGTTCATAATGGGACTCCTCCAGAAGTCGACAGAGTAGGTGCCAGTGTGGGTGCAGTAGAGCACGGAAGGAGAGGAGGCTCTGCTAGAATGCCAAGGGCCTTTTTTCAAGCTCCAGGGATCCAGCTAGGAAGCGAGCCGGTACAAACTCAGGCCAATTGTCTGGCCTTTTAGGGGTATGCATGGCTATTCTAGAGGAGGACGATCCACTCTCCAGGCTGGTCCTATCCCTCCTGGGCTCGCTCAGCTGCTCCCTCGGCCCCTCCTCTGCCTCCATGGCCAACATTCCCACCTCTTCCAACCTTGCCTTCAAGTCAGCATCCTCCTTCCCCACAGGGACTGTCACACAGCACCAACAATTTGGTTAGCCGACAGAGCGAACTCAGACTAAGGAAAACCAGTGTCTGTGGGCGCAGAGGGTTTCGGTTTGAAGCTGGTCGATTTCATCTGTCCGAATCACCCTTCAGGATTCAGCTCAAATCTCACTCCTTCCTCCAAAAGCCTCTCTCATATCCTCTGTGCTTTTAGACATCTTGGATCACCCCACTCCCTCCTAGTGCTCTGAAGTAATCATCACAGATAATATGTCAGAAACAAATTTTAGTCCAAAACTATATAAGATACAGGGCCCCTTCTCGGGGACCTACTAGCATCCATACTTTTCTTCACCTCTGACTCTCCTCTCCCCTGAGCCAAGGACATCTCTCCCTTGGTATGCAGAATCAGCCAGTTCTCCTATCCTCTCGCATTCTTCCAAAACCTTTTTCCTTTCTTTTTTTAATATTTTATTTATTTATTTATTTATCTTTAGAGAGGGGAAGGGAAGGAGAAAGGGAGAGAAACATCAGTGTGTGGCTGCCTCTCGTGTGCCCCCTACTGGGAACCTGGCCTGCAGCCCAGGCGTGTGCCCTGACTGGGAATCGAACTGACCACCCTTTGGTTTGCAGGCCGGCACTCAATCCACTGGGCCACACCAGCCAGGGCTCAAGCCTTTTTTCTTATGCTTGGACCTAACCTTTGGAATCAAAAGCCAGGATCAGACTTTCCTCCTCTGTTTTCTGCCATGCCATCATCATTGTGAAAGAAAGTAAACATCAAATACCCAACCTGACAGGGGGGACAAGGGGTGCACAGAAATGCAGATTAAAAAAATAGAAGCAGCTCGGCGACAATCACATATCCTGTCACATGAACATTTACCGAGTGCCTGTTCTGTGCCAGGTACTCTGCCAGGCATTTTCATTTCTGTTCTCTCCTTTGAGCTCAGAACAATGCTGTCTCCGCGTTGCAGAGGGAAAAAACAGACTCTAGTGGTTGATGACTTCCTCGGAGCCACACAGTCCACGTGCTCGCTGTCTCGGACAGGTGTACAGGCCTCAGGACTGGGCTGTGAGCTCGTTCTTATGCAGGGTAGTAAAGCAGAGTGGTTACGGGTGAGGGGCTGAGTTTGAACCCCACCCCCTCCTAGTTGAGTACCTACTAGCTAACCACTCTGAACCAGTTTCCTCATCTGCAAAATGAGAATAAGAACAGTATATACACATTCATCCCTCCCTCCCTCCCTCCTTCTCTTAATTATTGGAGGGTTCAATAAGTTACTACCCATAGAAGTAGTTAGAATTGTGCCTGACCCAGAGTGGACCTCTAATCAGTGTGAGCCATCCACCTCACCATTTTCCCAGCCATCCACCTCATCATTTTCCCAGCCAGGTCAGGGCGGGGTACACTGACCATTGATTGCAGCCAATGCTGCAAAAAGTACTGGATTAACGGGAAATTCCTCTCAAGTACAAACATATTCATCTGAGAGGGATGCATTACACTGCAGCGGTCCCCAACTTTTTGACACCAGGGACCAGTTCCGTAGAAGACCATTTTCCCGCAGAGTGGGGTAGAGAGTGAGGAGGGCGGTTTCAGGATGATCCCAGAGCATTACATCCAAGCTGACCTCCTGCTGTGCACCCAGTTCCCAACAGGCCCAGACTGGAATCAGTCCACAGCCCAGAAGGTGGGGACCCCTGCATTACAGGGTGACTCACCGCCTAGTGCTTTTTGTCCCCTCAGCTTTGACAAGGCAGACACGCTTTGGGACCCCACATTTTCCCTACCTAACTTCCACCTCACACATGCATCCTTTACTCTTCCCCACGCGCTTTAAAAATTGCACAGCACCTCACTTCTCAGAGATTTCACCTCCGTATTGCATTCCTGGTTTGAGTATAAGCGCCCTGAAGACGTGGTAGACTCGAGCTTATAGGTGCAACTCCCCAGTTGCCTAAAGCTGGAGACATAACTTGCGGACGGGCTTCCCACCCCTCCCTGAGCTTTCTGAGTGGACACCAGGAAAGTAAATAGCCCCTGGGGTTTATGCGTTTGGCTAATTTCCTGCTACTCATCACTATAAATGTTGTTAGTTCTCTCAACTTTTACGAGGACCTTGTAATACAAGCACCTAATCACGCTTAAACTAAATGTGCAGTATTTATTTTAGGCGGAGGTGATCTATGACACAAATATTAGCTGGCAGGTAAAGTAAAATAAGGCTAACGTGCCAATCTCTTCTTCACATTTCATTTGTGTCTGTGGAAAAACTATGCATTCCTTTTGGCCCGGTGAGCCACATGAAACAGAAACAAAAGTTTAGGTTCTGGACAGCAGAAAAAGAAGAGGCAAGCCCACACATTCGGAAAACAATGTGAGAAAAGACAGGACTGAATAGTTTCAGGAAACTGTTCGCAGTACAAAGCCCAATCCTTCCTCAATTCTCATCATAAAAATTTATGGGCTTCTACAATAAAAGTGAGTTTAGAGGCTAGCCAATTCTACCCTCTTTATCTTAAAGATAGAGAAACTGAGGTCAGAAAAATGAAGTGACTTGCCCAGTGTCTCCTGAACAAAAGAAAAGTGAGTAGTCAATGAAGATAAGGAAAATATTTAAGTGGAAAGGAGGACTGATCTCTTATGAGGGGCACACGAACACCAGTCCCGGCTGTGCCACCAATCGTGCTACCTTCTCTGGAAGAAATACACAACAAATCAGTGTCAACAGACAGCAGAGACACCCCACTGGCAGTCACATAACAGATAATACACAACCTTAGTGTTTTCTATACACAACCTTAAAAGCAGTACTATAGATTACAAGTACACACTGCATAACTATACAAAAAACACTCTGTGTTAGCAGAAAGTAAAAGTGAATTTTAACTTACAGTAAGAGTTTTGAGTTTAACATTCACTTTTTTTTTCTTTTTCCTCCTGGCAAAATTGCTTAAGTGTGAGTTTAACACACACACACACACACACACACACACACACGCGCGCGCACATAAAAGTCCAACCTCTTTGGCCACAGGGTTTCTGTTCCCAGGCAACACTGTGCCAAAGAAAGAGGATGTAAGCCAGCAACGGTGGCCCATGAGGGCCAACAAAGAGGGCCCGAGCACTCCCATTGTCACCACCCTAAAACACCTGGTCGAGTCTGATTAATGAGATGAGGACCAGATGCTAAAAAATATCTGCTAAATTAAAAGAAAAAAGAAAGAGAAAAGGAAAGGAAACCAGAAGCCTGCCTTTAATACAGTGCACTTTGTTATCTGTAATGTCTTTCAACCACAGATAACAGAATCAACCACATGGAATCTAAGATGCATGCCAGGTGAAAAAACATCATAAAGACATAATAAAAAGTTCCACCAGTGCCCATAAATTGCTGGGGGACTGTTACAAGGGCAGAACCATAAATCCTTGATGTTTCCCAAATTAGAGGGTACCAACGCGTATGCAGATATATTTGTGTGGGTAATTGAGGGCTAAAAATCTTACATTAAACACAGCTACCTCCTTCAAACGCTGTTAGGGGAGCCTCCAACACGCACGCACATACAGCACACACTGTAGGAATTCAATTTGGAAACCATCATCTAAAGCACAGAGGAGAACAGGAAAGTCATATTGCTATAATGCTTAGATTATCAATCATCTTGACAGTTTATTGGCTTTATCACCACACATACCATTAAAATGATGTCTGGCCTAGACTGTCAGGAGCAAACATTAAACAGACCAGGATTAAAAAGCAGATCCCAAACAGCACTCCAGTCAAGTTTCCCTTCCACTCTGAAATTAGTTAGAGCTGACTAAGAAACTGGCGCTAGACTTTGAAGAAATATACAGCCCAAAGGCTGCGAGTCAACTCAGACCTGACGAGCTGATAGGTAATGTCATGTTATGGCAAATCTGACTCTCCTGAGGTTGATTTATCACGTACTCTGTGCAACAGAATGATTGCTAATGGTGGAAGGGAGAAGGAGGGGAAAAAAAAAAAAAAAAACACCATAACTTGCCTCTTCTTGCAACCAAAGGCTTGCATCTAAAGGGTCAAGCCAGCTCCCTTGAAGTGGGGTAGGAATGCTAATAAATTCACACTACTGAGCAAATATATTAACATTACCCCCACACAGGTTATTAAAGTAATTTTACAGATTCAGAAGAATTGAATAGGCAGCGGAAGAGGCATTCATAATTCAAGAGCTCTAGACAGCGAAGGAGTTACGAACCCTATACGTTTTTAAAATGCTTCTGCATGTGTTACTTTGGCAAGGAACTCTCAACACAATTAAAACTATACTAACACATCAATAGGGCTCAATTGAGAGCTGTGTACCTGCCTTTTACTGGGCCGGGGCTTTATAGATGCCTCAGGAAGAAAAAGGAAACGGGAAATTCACTGCTAATTAAAGGGAACCTTCTGTGCCTAAGGAAAAATGGTGGCATTTCTAAAATATATATAAAAGAAACACATTTTCAAATATCTGCCAAGGGCTTGGCGTTTTCACAGCCCCTAGAACTGTTCTGTGTTTGTTTGGAAGTTACAGAGCCATTCTGTTTGTGATTAATAGTTTGCTTTCCAGTACAAATAAGTCATTAAGAAGGGTGGGGTGGGGTGCCGAGAGAACTGACAGGATAGGAACTGGCTCCGAAACAATGCAAGTAAGAAATTTAGACCACATTTTCCAACTTTTTCACTCCCTTGCTTATTTACCCAAGTGGGGTCCCATGCCCTCCCCACCGGGTGACTTCGCCGTGACCCCTTAGGTGAAAACACTCTTTGGGACAGCGTGTTAGAGGCCCTTTCTCTTGTATCTTTCCCCAGGCGGGCTTGCTGGGACCTTGGGAACTCAGTTAACTCACCATTCAGAAAAGGCTCTGGAAAATGACAGGACAAAAGTGGCCACAGGGCGCAAAGGAGCTGCTTCAGCAGTGCTAGAGCTCTCACTGGGGTGCCCCTACCAGGTGTCTGTCTCCCAAGGGGCTGTGTCACCGCTTTGCGACACTTCAAACAAGCCTCTGTTTCCAAGCAGTGGCATCCTGTTTTGTTGGTTATATGTTGAGGGGGAGGTGTGACACTATTTACCCAGAGGGGAGACATTCCTTGTACGTAAGACATCACCAAGGGGAAAAAAAAGTGATGACAGAACACAAGGCTTGTACACAGCTGAGCAAACACTGAACTTGACACCTGAATGAGCATCTGGGTTTGGGAACCCAGGCAAGACCCACCCACATCCTCAAGCATGCACTCACCCAAGAACCTCACAACTCCTTGTACAAGAGCCAGGAGAGAGATAACTAGGGGAAGGGCAGCCAGCATCCAAGCTCCTCACACCAGAAACTTCCTCTGCCATCACCTCTGGCTCAGATTTCCGAAGCACTTTCACTATCAGCAAGGAGGAAACCTCCCACAACCCGTCTTCCACTCACCCACCCAACCGGGAAACAGACGGAGCCTCCACTTTCACACTCCAAGACATCAAGGCTCCGAGTGCTTCAAGGGGAGATATGTAGCAATCAGTCAGTGAAATCATTCATCAAGGTCACTGGGCACAAGCCAAGGCACCAACATGGTGCTCAGCTTTGTCAGGGACAAATGGGACGCCAAAGAGCATGTCTTGGTCTCCACAGAGACTATAACCAACCCAGCTTGGGGACGTGATTGGCCTATCACCAAGTAGATAGGAGAGTTTTTGCTCGTTCCACCATCCCCTGAGCTTCTCTGCAGGGCAGGGATCATGTCTCATTGATCTGCTTTAAAACAAACCAAGAAACAGATACCAGATATGAATGGGGGAAAAAAATGGATGATTATTTTTTTTTAATCAAACAATAACATAAGCAAAGAGTGAAAAGTCAGAACTGTTAGTTGGCTTGGAAATCCCAGCTTTGCTGCCAATTCAGGCCCTTCTTCCAACCCATGACTGAAAGCTGAATAAACTTGTCCTCTTGCTCTAAGTCCTCCTAGAACACTCTACTCCTCCCCATCACACTTTCATAATGCTGCTTTCAATGCTACACTGAGTGCCCATGTTTAAAGTCACCTCGGCCTGGTTCTAAGCACATCAGTAAGAAGGTAGGACAGGATTAGTGGGCACAGGAAGTAGTACTAAAAAAATGAAAAATCTGAGGTTTAGAGGCTTATTTTAGGCTCTTCTGCTTTTATTTCATTGCCTTCAACCATGGAAATAGCTCCATGAGATTCCTAAGGGTCACCCAAACACTAAGCTCACTGGGGTTTTCTTATTTTGAAAAATATTATAATAAGCCTTAAAGGGTCTGTGTTTGTGTTTTAGGGAATTGTAAGGGGAGAAGAGAAGATAGTCTGGCCCATAGTAGACTTTTAATAAACATGCTGAACTGAACTGAGACATGCAAGGGTGATGTGAAGAGTTAAATCATTTGGCATGAGTTGAACAGAAAAGACCAGCCATCAGTGTGAGAACTGTTACCACTCCTATCACTGCCTTGTGTAATGACAAGTGTTAGAGTGGGAGCAGCTGGGGTGGGAGCATCAGAGACAGTTTTTTGGAGCTGTGAGAAGCAGGTGATCCTGGATGCATGCGTAGGGAGAGAGAAGGACATTTCAGGTAGGAAGAATATGGGGGATGTGGGGAGGCGGGTACAGCAAGTATAATGTGGTAGTAGAATAAAAGGTCATGGAGGTGAATCGAAGGAGCTCAGACAAGATAGGGCAGAAACCATAAGGATCCCAAGCAGAGCATGAAATAAGCACCTAACACTCGCTCCCGATCTTCTACCAACTGGTCCTCTTCTGGTGTTTTCTATTTAGCAACTGCACCACGATGGTAAAGGTGGCTGGTTATCCCCTGATTATCAACAGCTGTTTGTGGCCACATGCATAAATGTGGCCCATAGGATGTGAGTAACTTCTGGATAGTGACTCTATCCAGAAAGGGGATAGAGTCACTATCCCCTTTTAAAGGGGAAGAGGCGTGTCTAGAATATGGGCATAGTGGTGAGCCAGGCAGAACCATGCTGATAAGGTCACCAGTCTAGAGATGGCAGTTATACAAACAAGGACTCCAGGAGTGTAGTCATGAAGCCACTGTACCAGCCCTGCAGTGCTTACACATGGACGATGATGTGAAAAAGCAATCCATTTCCATCTTCTAAAGCCTCTTTGAGTTTTGTTATAACCTAAACCTGTAGCATAACTAAAACAACAATCCTCATTCATCCAGTTGCCAAGCCAGACACTCAGATATTATCCCTATAACCTCTCTCCCCTAGTTATTCTGATGCTGTTTAGTATCTATCACTGAAATTTGCTCTCTTTATTCTGTCTCACTGCAACAGACAAGTATGTGATCTACCCACATCTACTCTGACCTCCTCTGATCCATTACCACACTATAGCCACAATGATTCTTTCTCCAGACACAAATCTGATCACGTCCTCTAATGAAAACTCCCAAAAGTTTCCCATTGATCTTAGGGTAACAACACAAATCTTTAACATGTACTACGAGGTCCAGCACAATCTGACCCCAATCAGCTTCCCTTATACCACCGTCCACACCCATCTTCTGTTGGTCCCCAGTACCTACCATGCTTTCTCCCACCTCAGAGCCTTTGTACATGCTCTTTCCACTGCCTAGAACACTTCTTTCTTCCCTTCCCTATTTAGTTAAGTCTTACGTATCCTTCCGATCTTAACCCAAGCCAACACAAGGTTAGGGAAGACTTCCCTGACCTCCCCCCAGGTCAACTCCCCCTATTACTACATCCACAAATATATACATTTATACACCAATATATATATTTTTGCCCATAAGCCTTTTGCAGTATTTCTATTTGTAATTAGCCAAGTACCTATTATGCCTTATTTTCTATTAATCTAATGAAATATGGAGTGAATATTATATTTATTTGTCAGTCCCCCACTCCCCACCCAAGACTGTATGCTCACTGAAGTTGGGACATCCCTGCTGTTGCTCACTTCTGAATCTCTAGCACCTGGCATGATGCATGGCACAGAGGCATTCAACAATTATCTAATAAATGAACGAGCGAAAACAAAAACGAATTAATGCGTGGCTCTGGTACCTTCCATGGCTTTTACTGCATTAATGCCCCTTATCCATCTGATATCTGCCTAATCAGATACCATTATGTTTTCCAAACAAAACAAAGGCTCTCGTAATGAAATATTGGGGAAATACCCTGCCTGCTCTCCCTCCCTCAGCCTCTTCCTCCAAAAGGACAACCTACGGTGTAAGTATAGCTCCTTATGCACTTTATTCCCCATACGACTATTGTGATATCAAAAAATATCCCAGAGGAACTGAGCATCCCTGGTACTTAATGACCCATTAGACAGCCACCTTGATATAAGCCGGAAGGTGGTTAATGCTCTAACAAACTGATTCTAAACCAAAGTAACAGAGGGTGGCAAAGGGATTACAGCTTCTATAAACCAATAGTCATGGTTTATAACACTAATATTTCATTAACTGAATGGGAAATAGGGCATACCAGATTCCTGACCAATTATAAAGCTACACAACTGAATCATAGGGGCTATGGCCGAGTTCCCCAATGTCCACAAGCCTAATACCACCTGCATCCCCAAAACGGCACTTTTTACTTTAAATATCACTACCATCACCAGCACCCCTACCTTACACACACACACACACACAGCAGTAGCTGCAGCAGCAACACTCTCCAGCATGCCAAGTTGCAACCTCCACACTGCACAGCAAAGTGTGCTGCAAGAAGTCAATGAAACCTCCCTAAAAGTCAGCTAGC
Source organism: Mormoops blainvillei (assembly GCA_004026545.1). Taxonomy (NCBI): domain Eukaryota; kingdom Metazoa; phylum Chordata; class Mammalia; order Chiroptera; family Mormoopidae; genus Mormoops; species Mormoops blainvillei. The sequence goes on along the minus strand of PVJD01000351.1, from coordinate 41,512 downwards.
TTCGCATTCAGATGCAAACTTGTTTTTAAAAACAGCAGGCACAGAGACTTCCGGTTAAGATGGTAGCACAAGTAAACACAGCTTGCCTCCGTGTACAACCACATCAAAATTACAACTAAATTATAGAACAACTGCCACTCAGAACTGCCAGAAAGCGAAGCTGAATGGAAGTCTGACAACTATGGAATTAAAGAAACCACATCCATCTAGTCTGGTAGGAAAGTCAGAGATGCAAAATGGGCTGGTCCCACATACACAGTGTGGTGGATAAAATTCAAGAGGGATATCAAGGAACAAGGAGTCCCAGCCCACACCAGGCCCCCCAGCCCAGGGTTCCAGGAAAATAAGTCCCCATAGCTTCTGGCTGCAAAAACCAGTGGGGACTGAGTTGGTAGATGAATCTTCTATAGTCCCAAGCAGTTCTTCTTAAAGAACCCATATATGGTCTTATTCAGACACGCTCCCTCTGAGCTCCAGCACCAGGCTAGCAGCTTGAAAGGCACCAGTGGCATACAGGGAGGAACTGAAGTGTCTGGGATCGAGGCAGGAGCTGGAGGACAGCTTTCTCCCAGATACAAACAGAGGCAGAGGCCACTGTCCTGTTTCTGAACCCCACAGAGCCAGCAGGCAGGTGCCCTATCTGAGACTCCATCAAACTGGCTAATACTGTTTGCCCCTTCTGGAGATCCCCCGAGGCTCTGTCCTACCCAACTTACAGCTGTTAACAGTGACTTTTCCATATGAATGGCTGGTCTTGGCTCATGTTTCACAACTTGTTAAATCCTATTAAACAAGCAACAGCTGGCCTCAGTGAGCCCTCAGCCGCTGTACCTCTTGCTAAGTAGCCCCAGGCCCAGCACTAGCAGCAGCCAGCCTAGATTCACAGTTTGGCTTCAGTTGGGAATCTCTAAGCCCAGCCCTAGTAGCAGCCATCTCACATTGCTTTACAGCTCAGGCAGGGTGTCCTCAGGCTAAACACAGGTCGGGGCTGACCTTGGCCTGCACTACCTGGGAAACCACAAGGCCTACACACCCATTGGACAAGTACAGACCACATCGGGGCACTGCCACCCTGCCCCTGCACAGCTGATCCTCCATGGAAGGCAGAGATTGGCAGTCAGTCACCACAGCCAGTCCTTGCAGCTGACTGGCCTGGGTAAATCCCTCCCATTGATCTGCCAACAGCAATCGAGGCTCAGCTACAAGAGGAGGGTATACTCAGCCCACATGGAGGGTACATCTCAAGTACCCAGCTTGAGTGATGGGAGGGCTGTGCCACTGGACCCTACAGGGCACTTACTACATTAGGCCACACTATTAAAACCAGAGTCAAGACAGTTCTACCTAACACATAGAAACAAACACAGGGAGACTGCCAAAATGAAGAGACAAAGAAACATTGCCCAAATGAAGGAACAGATCAAAACTCCAGAAAAAGAGCTAAACAAAATGGAGATAAGCAATCTATCAGATGCAGAGTTCAAAGCACTGGTTATAAGGATGCTCAAGGAACTTAGTGAGGACCTCAGCAGCATAAAAAAGATACAGTCAGAAACAAAGGATACACTAAATGAAATAAAGAACACTTTACAGGAAAACAACAATAGAGTAGATAAAGCCAAGAATCAAGTCGATGATTTGGAACATAGGAAGCAAAAAACAACCAATCAGAACAACAAGAAGAAAAAAGAATCCAAAAAATACAAGGATAGTGTAAGCAGCATCTGGGACAACTTCAAGAGGTCCAGCATTTGCATGATAGGGGTGCCAGAAGGAGAAGAGAAAGAGCAAAAAATTGGAAATCTATTTGAAAAAAATAGTGAATGAAAACTTGGTGAAGGAAGACATGCAAGTCCAGGAAGTACAGAGCCCAAACAAAATGGATGCAGAGATGCCTGCTCCAAGACACATCATAATTAAAATGCCAACGGTTAAAGATAAAGAAAGCATCTTAAAAGCAGCAAGAGAAAAGAAGTTAGTTTCCTGCAGGGGACTTCCCATAAGACTGTCAGCTGACTTCTTGAAAGAAACTTTGCAGGCTAGAAGGCACTGGCAAGAGACATTCGAAGTCATGAAAAGCAGGGACCTACAGCCAAGATTGCTCTACCCAGCAAAGCTATCATTTAGAAGGGCAGATAAAGAGCTCTCCAAACAGGAAAACGTAAAGGAGTTCATCATCACCAAACCAATATTATATGAACTGTTAAAGGGACTTATTTAAGGATAAGAAGATCAAAACTAGGACCAAGAAAATGGCAAAAATACATCTCTATCAACAACTGAATCTTAAAAACAAACTAAGCAGACAAGAAGAACAGGGACTGAGTCATGGAAATGGAGAGCATTTTGATGGCTGCCCGATGGGAGGTGGGTTATGGGGGAACAGGTGAGGAGGTGAGGGCATTAAGAAGTACAAACAGGTAGTTACAGAATAGCCACGGGGATGTGAAGAACCATATAGGAAATGGAGTAGCCGAAAGCTAATACGCATGACCCATGGACATCAACAATGGTGGGGGGATTGCCTGAGGGAGTAGGGGTGCTAGGTGGAGGGGGACAAAGGGGTCAAGTTGGGACAACAATAATAACATAATCAATAAAATATAATTTTAAAAAGAAAAACAGCAGGCACAGCTGTGGCTCCTATAATAGAGAACGGGGCTCCAGACAGCGAATATCCTCACCTCCAAAACTGCATTCCCGAGAGTAGGCACTTCCTCCCTGGCTTTTGTGCCAAGTCTCCCGGCCGCAAACACTTCAGTGTTTGGGCCTCTCATGTTAAACTCAGGGTCACCAAGTGATGCAGCTGAGCACTACAGTGGATTGCAGGGTCATGTGGGCACAAGGGCCTCACAGAAAAGGGGTGGCTGCAGGACTGGGGAGGAGAGGACAAGCACTACTCAGGATGAGAGGCCGGAAAGTGCACCTGCTAGAACCCAGAGAGGCCTCTGACGCCCTTAGAAGAAATAGCAAAAGTAAACTCAGGCCCATATTTGCGCCGTCCTGAGGTCAAGGGTCAGCCAGGCCCAGAAGCCAAAGATGCCAGGACAAGTTTATCATACCCGATTCTTCCCAAAGAAACACTGCGGCTTAGTGGGGGCTCTTACCTGCTTTCTACTGAAGAATACACAGGTGCACACAGCAGTGGTTCCATAAATTTGAGTCAGAGGTTAATTTTTTAAGAAAAACATCTAAATCGCAAGAAGGCATATAACTTGTCCTCTGGACTGGGCAGGTCAACGGTAATCTCCTCCCAAACCACGCTCACCAAGAGGGGAATGGCAAAATGGGCCATCAACAACGGTGAGCGCTGCAGAAGCCCAGAGGGCACACCGCTGTCCTGTTCTCCTCTTCCCGGCACAGCTGGACTTCAGTTCCCAGTCTCCCCTCATGAACATGAGACCACAGCACTAATTCTTACGAGCGAGCTGTGAAAGGAAGTGAGGCGGGAGACTTTGGGGCCGAAGTGGTGAAGGGTCGGTGTGCCACCTCTCCCAGGTTCCCTGTCTCCATCCACAAGAAGAACTAAGATGACTCCAAGGACAGAACAAACAGGGGAGCTATAAGCAGAAAGGAGCCTGAGCCCCTGAATGACATCATGAAACAGCTGTCCTCTCCCCTCTCACTCCTGCTGCCTCACGCACCTCTGCTTCATACTTGAGAGAGCGAAAAACAGACTTGCATCATTTCAAGCCACTAAGATTTGGAGGCTGGCTTTAGTAGCAATTAGTCTTCTCTGGCTAATGGAATAACTCACACCTCATTAGCATCGGGTATGAGTCCCATATTGGTTATGTTTATTTGTATAGCAGATTCAACCCCTTGATTATGCTGGGTTCTGGTTAATGTTAATATTTGGTTTTTATTCTCTCAGTTGGATCAGTGAGTCTGGGATAAAAATTTCACCATGGAAAGGCCTCAATATGGAAAAGCCAACAAATATTCACAAGCTGACCCTACTTCCATGTCTATAAACAGGCCTAGTTCCTCTCACTCATGTTTCCTCTGGTCTCTCTTGCAAAGGACAGGACATACACATGGAACCCACTACTTTTAGAAATTTATTAGGTCAGTTAGAGCTTCAGCAATAAGAGAAAAAGAACTTAATCGTACATACACACACATACACACACCCAGCAGGTAAATGTGGAAGCAATTGGGAACACATTTAGCAAGGGGATAAATATGAATTCCAATCGATAGAACAAGTTGTTATGCACTGCCGCTTGCCTGACACCGCCAATTAAAAATGCTTGTTTCAGAGAAAGAAGTGTAAACAGTTTATTCGGGATGTTTATCATATGTTTAGAAAGGCGTAAACCACAGACTGACTCCTGCTGGAACGATAGGTGGAAAAAGAAAAAGGCACTTTTAAAAAGCGAGCATTCTAACACCCTGGATCCTGGAGGACCCTGGAAAGCACGCTTGGCTTGGCTGCAGCCTAGATTTACAACATTCCCAGAGAGATGTCATGAATGAGTGGCACCTGCAATGGGAAAGTGGTCCTTGAAGCAGGGACAACATACAAAGAGCAGCTATGAGAATCTGCCCAGAAGACCAGTAGCAGGTGGCATGGTCTCCTTCTGGAGTTGGGGAAACCAATCCGAAGAAACAGGTCGACTCACATTGCTACGTATTTGCAGAGTGTCTACTGTATCACTTGATAATCTGTTGGAGAAACTGAATTTGACTATCTCGGAGCTGAAAGAGCTCAGAGATCATCTGTGACTTCTCAGCTACGAGATCCTTGCTTGAACTCCCAACCTTGGTTTCTTCATCTGTAGGACAGGGACACTAATATCCTACACCTTGTGGTAATATCCTGAAGATAAAATTAGCTAATAGATGCAAAGGATTTAGCAAATGTGAGCTCACAACTTTTTTTAGGTGTCACCAGAATGATAGCGGTAACCATCCTAAAAGGCTCAGTTGTGTGAGTATCTGTGTGTGCGTGATCCAGTGTTCCAGGGAGGCACAGGAGTCACGGGGCCGGGGTGGGGGGCACCTCCAGGACTCCCACAAGGTGATTCCCATAAGGGATGATGGGGAGTGGTCAACCCCACTCAGAAACAGCCCAGTTTGGAACTATTCTGTACACTGAGGCTCCACCGAACATATCACTTGACTAAGGGGTTCTTTTGCTTGGCAGGAAAAAAAAAAGTTTTAAAAAACACGAGTTTCACTCACCTCACTTTTTGAACCATTGAGGAGATTGCAGAACAGAAGTTAAGCCAGGTTTTCTCACTCTCAACTCAATTATTTTTTCTTTGAACCAAGCTGGAGCCTAGGGATCAAAAGGAACCAGATTTTTTCACCCAACCAAGCCTGGGCTCTACTGTCCAGACCTTGGCTCTAGGAAAGGGCCATCCCTGGAAACCCTGGTACTTCGGGGAAGAAGGGTACTACCCACTGCCTCCTTCTCCCAGGGTGCAAACATTCCTTCCAACCCCAAAGCTACTGTGAGCACCTCCCTACTTGCTGTGTTAGACGAGGCTGTCTGTGTGCCAAAGGCACTGCTCAGGCAGGCTCCAGATCAAGACATGGTTCCAAGATAATGATAGTCACGATTGCAGCATAATTATAACAGCAGCGTCCTGAATTTGTTGAGCATTTACTCTTTGCCAGGTGCTCCATTAAGCACACCACACACATTATTGCATACAAACTTCAGGACAGTTCTGTGAAGCAAGGTGCTATGATTATCTCCGTTTTGCAGAGGAGCAAACTGGGGCCAGCCCACAGAGGGAGCAGACCTGCTCGCCCGGCTGGGAAGTATGGAGGTCAAGTCTGACCTCAGGCAGTTTGGCTTCATTTCCCATCCTCTTCGCCTCATGCTGTTTCCCAATCTCACCCCACACTCTGAGAAAAACACACAGGCAGTGACAGAGAAACACCATGGGTCAGTCACGGAGAGCTGCATTTTTGGAGTGGGGGCAGGGTCAATTTCTGGGAAGTTGAAAGGCCTAGTGGGGTAGGAACTTCACACTCTAGAAAACCTGATTCGAAACACAATCGTCAGTGTTTCTCAGACCAATCCAGAAAAACTACTAGGAGGAGAGACCTAAGGAAATGTCTAGATTTCATTGCTCAGGTCATCTCCACAAACTCATTCTCCAACGCCACCTTTCCTTTTCGCCTCCAGGCTCCGGCCTGTGTGTCCGGGTCAGTACTCCCCGACACGGTCCTGCTTCAAACAGCACGCAGCAGGCACTCAACCAGTCTTCCTCCACCTGGCTGCTTTAGAAAGGGAACCCCCATGCCTCTTCGGGTTCATCTTCCCAAAGCCAACTCAGTCTCCCCTCAGGCTTCCGAAAGAGAGGATTCATAGAAGGTCACACCCCTGGCTAATACTTTGTCAAATTGCCCATCCTCCCCTCCCCGCCCAGGCCCCCACTTAATTTCCCCCATTATGCCTGGATCAGTTTCCTCACCCTGTGCTAATTCCTCTCCCTCTCCGGTGTTTATACCCTTCAGATGTTTGCAGGCTATTATCATGTACCCACTTAGTCAAGCAGCACACATTAAGTTCTTTTCATCTTTCCTCATAAATCAATCCCTTAATCCCTCCAAGCCCTTTAATCGTACTAGCTGCTCCTCTCTGAACTCCATCCAGTTTCTCCGAGTCTCTGATAATATTGTGACACAAGGCTGGATGCAAGGCTCCAGCTGCTGACTCTCCAAGCTCCCCATGTGTCAAGGAGCTCCGTGCACACACATGTACACACACACACACACACACACACACGCACACACCACAGCTGCATCAGGGAGGATGGACCCCTTGCCTTACCAACTCCAAGAACCCTTTCTGCAACCATATCATATCGTGAAATGACTTTGGCTCACTATAGAGATCAGAGAACTCTCAAGCATTTCAGTGTCGTATAGAACTTAAAGGGGGGGTGGGGGTGGGGGGCGGGGAACCTGCAGAAGTTTTATAGCCCCATAAGATTTTCACTAGCTATTCCCACACACTCCGTAAGAATAGAGATAATGCCTCTGAAATGGATGGGAACTTAGGAATGGAGGAAATGGCCATTTTGGAGCCCCGGCCACAATGAAATTAAAACCACTACAAATGAGATACCACTACACACCCACCAAAATGGCTGTAATTAGAAAGACTGACAACACCAAATGTTGGCAAGGATGTGAAACAACCAGAACTCTCATATATTATTGGTGGTAGTGAAAATGGAGCAACCACTTTGGGAAAAGATCTGGCAACTTCTTCTAAAACTAAACATTGCACTAACCCAGGACCCAGAAATTCTACTCCCAGGTTATTTACTCAAGAAAAATAAAAATATAGATACACACAAAAGTTTGTACGTAAATATTCATAGCAGCTAAACAGCTAAAACCTGAAAACTGCTCAGTTGACATTCAACAGGAGAATGGACAAATGGTAGTATGTGCATACAATGGGAGACTACTCCAACTACAAAAAGAATTGATGTACACAACACGGATGAATCTCAAATGCACTGTACTGGTGAAAGGCACGCAAAAAGCATACTATACGATTCCAATTATATGAAGTCCTAAAACAGGCAAATTAAGCTACAGTGGAAAAAAATCAGAAGAGTGATTGCCTCTGGAGCAGAGGAAGCAGGGAATAACTGGGAAGGGGCAGGAGGGCACTTTCTAGGTCTCACTTCTTGATAGGACTATGTATTACATAGACACACGCATTTATCAAAACTCATAGAATAGTATGCTTAAGGTACAAACATTGCTCTAAAGAAAAAAAGACTAACAAACCAAGGCTGAACTCTAGTAAATGATAGGTTACTCAGTGTTTCGGATGAAGGGTACTGATGTTTGCAACTTACGAAGAATAAGACGGACGATGGGCGAACAGAGGCCGAGTGAAGCAAGTACAGTACAATGTTAACGGAAGAGCCCGAGTACCACCTGAATGGTGGGTACACGCGATTCCTTCAAATTTTCTGCACAATTGAAATTTTCCATAATAAACTCGAACCTTTCCATTCTTCACTTTCTATAGACACTGGAGCTATAAATGCCCTGCTGGTGTGCAACATCATTTTCATCATTCTACCGTGATCTCACCCACTAGCTTCTCATTCTGGTGTGGCCTACTCACCCTTCCCCACCCATACATACAAGTGTGTCCTCCATTCCCTTTTCTCCTCCATGTTTTAGTGTCAACATCTATAATCCTTTTAAAAAATAAAATTTCATCCCGGGGTTCTTAACCTAGATTTCCTCAAAGGAGGGGGAGGAAGAAAGGCAGGGAGAGTAAAGTCCACGGATCACCTGAAATTACGTGAACGGTTCTATGCACACACATATAGACACTTTTCCTATAAGAAGGGAATCCACAGCTGTCATCCGATTCTCACAGAGGCCCCCGGCCCAGGAAGGCTCCATGCGTAGGTTGAAGCACTCTCCAGTTGCACTTCCAAAGGTATGCTAGGGCCGGTTTTGCTTCCAATTAGAAATCACCTGCATTTTGGTACGACTGTGTGTTTCATTGTCAAGGTGCCTTTTTATGATATGCCCATCTCATGTAGAGGGAAAGGGGGTGTTGCTTAAAAAACAGTCCTATGAGAGCCTGTGCCACTGACCATCTTCAGTCACATACAATAATATCAGAGTTATTAAATGTAAAGTAAAGCTAGAATTAGGACATACACTATTTACTGATCCAGGTTTTTTTTAAGTCTTTTGATTATAAAACTAAGAAATATTTACTAAGAACTTTGCATTACAAATAAATTAACTTTTACTAAGGACCCATTATGTGCCAGGCACTTTACATATGTATTTTCATTTAATTTCATTCTCCACTGAGTTATACCTCACTAGGCCTGTTTTATAGGGTTTGGTTTGGGGGGGAGGGTTGTTTGTTTGTTTGTTTGTTTGTTTTAAGAAACTGGGCTTCAAATTATCCCTCAAGTCACATAGCAAGAAGATTTGAACCTCGATCTCCAGGGCTCCAAAGTCCATTCTCTTCACAGTTTCTCTAAGCAAGGACTCCAGGTGCCACAACCACAGGTGAAATCTCCTATATTTCAAATATTCTGTCCCGCTGACGCCAAAAGCCTTCAAAATGACACAGAAATGCAAGCATTTCAGAATTCAGAACTTATCACCCAGACTACCCCTTGTTCTTCAGAGGTAGCATAACTCTTTCATCAGATCACATGTCCCAATTCCTGGTTTGGAAAACTTCACTTCTGCCGAAGAACAGAGAATTGGATGGACTGAGGTGTAAGAAGGAACACAGCAATGTCACCTGCAGCATCACTCTGTCTCAAAGCACCTTTGTGCTCAGTGGAAGGGCGGGCATCTTCCCTGGAAGACGCCTGGGGACCACTAGAAGCATCATCATTCGAGTTTGCAACAGCTGTGGCTTTTCAGAGCCAGCCTACCTTCATCTTCTATCTGAGAATTCTTTCAAGTAGTCTGTTCACAGGAAGGTGAATGTATGACATTGGCCTTGACTTCCAGATTCCAGGGATTTCTTAAGGAGTAGAGAGCACATCATCTCACAAGCCACAGGACTCTGGACATCAAGGGGGCTGCGCTTTAGCCCAGATGCCTGCAGGGGCTGGAGAAGAGTGATGGTCGCGATCCCACGAAGAGAGAAAAGACAGCTCAGAGGCCACCACGATTCACTCTGGCAGCTCTTTAGTCACCTTTTCCTCTCTCTGTAAGGTAGCCCTTGATGTTTTAGTTGAATAAAATGTTACGAGGAGGAAAAATAAAGACTTGGCACTCAAGAAAAGGCTTCCTCCATCCCCAACATCTTAATATCGATAAAAGCAGGTTAAAACAAACATCAAGGGAAACCTTGAAAGGGAAAAGAAGTCATAAAAGGCCAGTCTGGGGAATGCGAAGAACTGGGGAGGAGCATTCCAACTATAGCTTGGGAGATGGGAGAGAGGGAATGACATGAATAAATTGATATACTGAATGGCAGAGTTTACAGGTGGCCCAACCCAATATCCATTTCTCCCCTTCTCCCTCAGGAATAGAACCTCAAATTTTATCAGGGCACACTGCCACCCAGGTAAAAGACTGCAATTCTCTGCCTCCCTCACCCCCAGGTATGACCTTACGTCCAGACTTCTGCACGGAACTTCTAAAAAGGTCTCTTAAAAGGGAAGAGGGAATGTCTTCCTTTGCCTTTCCTCATGTTGCCAGCCTGGAATGTGGATATGATGGCTGGATCACGTCCACCGTGGACCACGAGGTTTAGTCCAAGATGCCATACCCTTAAGCTAGCAGAATAGAAAGAGGGAAGGAGCCTGGGCCCCTGGTCATTAGATTGTCTGCCCCTATACTTCTTTAATACGAGAGAGAAATAAACATGAACCTTGTTTAAGCGGCTGGTAACTGGGGTTATATCTATCCTATGCAACTGAACCTAAACCAACTGTTTTAAAGTACAGGTGGTAGATGAACACATAGTATATTTACAAAGTTTTTAACAATAACTAGCTAGTAAAAGTACCACACCCTAATCACAGTCTCTAACTAGCTCCTGCCCTCCTCCCCCGAATTAGAAAGAACTGGTTGCCAGAAGTAGCCGCCCCCATACCTCTCCTCTTGGGAAAGGCCAGACGTAAAAGACCACCATTTTCAAGCTACTAAATCAAATCCATCATTTCAAGCAAATTCACCTTTTCAGGGCATTGTACCTTAAATAAGTGAGTAGAAAAAAGGTAGTTTGTCAGGAGCCCCACTTCACAGCAAGTGAGTTCTTAAAGGCCTGCTTTCCCTTAAAGAAAATTTAAAGGGAAAGGCGCATGCTTTAAACAAGTACATTTCAAGCAAGGCAGTCGGGGAGTCTCAAGACCAGAAGCTGCCCAAGGAGACAATGAGGAATAAGAAATAGGAAATGGTGAGTGGTCCCCCCCCTCAGTTATGACCGAGTGGGATAAAGAAGTCATTGCTGACACCAGGGTTGCACCCCTGGGGATATGGTTCCAAGGCCAGCAGTGAGAAGTTAGCCAACTGCAGGGAACAGGAGGCCAAGGTTCTGGGAGGTGCCAGGTTTCAAGCACATGACTTAACCATCTCGACCAGGAAAATGACTGAGTATTTTCCATTACCTCTTCAGCAGTCGCAGCTTCTTCATCGCATTTTTCAGAGGAGTGGTTTCAAAGCGTACCAGCCCTGCTGTTAAGTCAGACCCAGGACTCACTGAGACAGCACCCCTGCAACCCAAGGATTCTCAGGGGCTCTCTTGGCTTCCCGATAGCATCTCTCCAATCTGATTTCATGGGAACACACACACACACACACACACACACACACTCACTCTCTGGGACTCCTCACATCTCTCCCCAGGCCTCTTCACAGTGTTCCCTCAGGGCCAAGACTTCTGAGATTCTTGGGAATAACAGTTTTCCGTTCACTTCCCAGCTCTGGAGGATTCATTGTCCAAGGACACCCAAGTGGGAAAGGAAAGCCATCTTTTAGAATCTCAATCAGAGGTTAGATTTTGGTGATAAAGTTTTAAATTTGCTGTCCATTATTAATGTTAAACTCACAGCAGTCAGCCCTGAGATCTGCAATTATAACAATTCATAAAAAACAGCCCCTTTGTTAGTTGCACTTGAAGAGCTTTTGAAATATAATTGTAACGCAGTGCAAAGTAAAATAAAAATTCAGATTTTCTTTTACCGAGGCCATGAACAATACTGTCCTTTTTACAGCAGCAGAAAGCCTCGAGACATTCGTTATATTCCTTCAATGAGCTTTGTTCAATAAATGCTAAGCCTTGAAGCTTTTAAATGTATTAAAGTGATTATGATATCATCACTCCAAAGGCACTTCAATAGAACATTAAGACAGAAACAATTTTCCTCCACACAAACGGCATAACAGTAACAAAAAAGTTGATTAAATGCACATTGTAGCAAAAATATTTTCAGTATTTACAGACATATGCAGATAACATTAACTGTAACCCATACCGTGGGCAGGGGAGAGAAGAGAAAGTAATAAAAGCATTGGGGGGGAGAGCAAAGTTTAACAATAAATCTTCAAAACTTAAACTGTGGCTCAACTGTGACTTTGCTTTGTGGATTTACAATCAAAGTCACACTACATAAAAGAAAAGGCTCAAAATTAATAAATACTAGAAGAGAACAAGTCCTGGTTTGCTCTTCTCATAAGCCCGAATATATTCCCCACTCACATTCACTATACTTCCTAAAATGCCTCCATGCGACAACTGGCAGGAAGTGTGAATCTATTTATTTAAAGTATCATTTAATATACTCCAGGCAGGGGATGACTCTGCAAGGGAGAGGCGCCTAACACATCCAACCAGGAGGTGTGGAGAAGTCAGGGAGGAAGCCAAGAGGTGGGGTCAGAGCAAAACCGCAAGATTTAAGGTTCTCTTTGTTACAGGCTCGTTACAGAATACTCTTAGCACAAATAAGGGGATTATGAATTCACATGTGAATTTATCCCCTATTAAACTTTCAGTAAAGGGGTCAGTTGGCTGGAACAGCAAAGCCAAGGCACCATGGTCACATGCCAAGGGAAAAACTACTTGTAGGTTCTCCTGACACAGGAAAGAAAAGGGGAAGTTTCAGACCTTTCTGAGGGCACCTGGCTTAACATTTACATCTATGCGTCTGGTTCTCTGTCCTGCTATTTTGCTTGGCTTTATCTTGAGAGAATGTCCCCAAGGCATTTAAAACTTGATAGTACCCTTTTTAATGGATGCATAATAGCGTGTTGGTGGTTATTTTTTGTAGTAGCTATTTATATAGTAAAGATATCTACTCTATGCTTATCATACTCGGTTCGAATATTTAACATCAATTGTTTTTGCCTCTTAAGTTTGTTCATGGGGTTTTTAAGATAAAGTTTTACATTTTCCATATGGAATACAGTGAATAATACTGTAATAAGCATGTACAGTGCCAGGTAGGTACTTGAAATACCGGAGGGACCACTTTGTAAAGTGTATAATTGTCTAACCACTGCGCTGTCCACCTGAAACTAATACAAAACAATAGAGAATGTCAACTGTAATTGAAAAAAAAAATTTTTAAGAAAGTTTTACATTTTAAAATTAAGAAGAAGAAATGTATTTCAAGGAGCAGAGGGGGGGACTGTGGGAGAAGGTAGCAAATTTTCACACCCGTCAAGGCCAAATTCCTCCATATGGCCCGGAGCCATTCTCTTGTCTTACCCCCGGGCCAGAGGAGGACTGTCTGTGTTTTCCCGCGGAAGGCACTCTATAAACAATGCAGACTACACAAGAAATGCCACTAACAAGGCCTTTTATTACCCAACTTGGGGCCCTTGTGATTTTCTTTATGGAGAGAGTACCCTTGTCCATCACTTCAAGCACTGCTCCCCGGCCCTGGCGGCTTCTTAAACCCACCAAGAAAAAGGAACACATAACAAAAGTCCAAGAAAAAAATGGGAAATAAAGACCATCCAGTGGGTGACAATTCCCCCACTCAAGCAACTAGCCAGTGCCGTGGGCCAGAATTGATTTTCTATGTGACTTCAGAAGGGATTACCTCTCCTCACAATACTTCCCAGGGGCATGGAGTGGAAATCATAATTAATTCAGGCAAATTCAATTCTGAGAGTCCTGGTGACAAATACTTTCCTTATAATATGAAACACAGTCTCAAAACATCTTAAAACAGTTGGTGGGAGCTAACGCAACACACTCAACGCAGTAATGACATGAAGCTACACAATAAAATGCCTGCAATCAAATAATAATTCTTTCAAGTGAGGAAAGAATATTCGTTTTAAAAATAAGTTCAAACTTCAAAGAAAATGCATTTCCATTAATAATGCTGACTCTTTTCCCTCTTGGTGATATGAGGTAGGTAGGAGTGGAGGTCAATTTAATTCTTTAACTATCTTGGTCCATTAGGCCAACGAAAATATTCTCTATGTTAGAAGAAAGTGTATTATTGTACTTCTGATGCAAGGAACCAGATGGGAGATGTTGCTTCCATAGCCAATTTGACCTAAACACACAAGAATCTAAAACTACCATGGCAGTCAATTACAAATTAGCCACACCAGCAGAGAAGAATTAGATACACCCATATTTCAAAACAGATAATCAAAACAATTTATTTTTGTCTTCAAAGCCTATTCCATTGAGTGCTAGGGTGATACAGAGGTACACAAAGAGCGTTGGATTAGGAGCCAGACATCCCGAAATCTAGTTCCAATCCTAGTACTAATCAGCCAGAGGTCTTGGGCCAATTAATACCTCTCCGGAGGGCCTGAGGCTCTTGTCTCTTAAAGAAAATGGTTGCCTTACATGTTTCCATATGCTCCTTCGGTTGTAATATTCTATAGCTGTGTGATTATAATCTTCCTAAAGATATTCTGCTCAGAATTACATTCAAATCCGTTTCCAGACCTTGACCCCAACAAGCTGGGCAAGGGTAAGAATGTGCTGGGTGAAAACGAAAATGACCAAAAAAAAAAAGACATTCTGGAATTAATGGTCAGAGGTTTATCCCCAAAGTCGAAAATCAGAGGTTGATTGTGTGTGTGTGTGTGTGTGTGTGTGATGTGTGCACATACACAAGCATGCCATCTTCTTGGCCACAGTGCTCCTCACTTCATCATTACAACCCAATATTTCTTTAGTTCACATTAGAGAATGCTTCTGTTTAGCCAATTATGTGATTAGAAAGGGTGATAAGACCATGCATGTTTGATACATGCACTGTCTTTGGAATCAGATGACTGATCTATATTCCACCTCCTTGGGTAAATTTATATAAACTCTAAGCCTCTGTTGCTTCATCTGGAAAATGGGAAAGATTACAGTACTTTGCCCATAGGATTATTATGAGATTCAAATAAAATAATCCACATAAAGGAGACACAGTAATTGCTATAATTGTTATTATTTATTACTACTACCTCTCTTAATATTCCATTGAGTTGTTTTAGAGTTACCGGTAAGTAAGAACATATGTTTAAAACAACTATGGTACATTTACACAATGGAATTCTACTCGGCCATAAAAAAGAGGAAAATTTTACCCTTTGCCACAGCATGGATGGACCTGGAGAACATTATGCTAAGTGAAATAAACCAGTCAGAGAAAGACAAATGCCATATGATTTCACTCATATGTGGAATCTAATGAACAAACTGGACTAACAAGCAAAACAGAGACAGACTCATAGATGGAGAGTAGGTGACAGCTAGTTGGGGGATGGGCAGGTTAGGGGTGGAGGGACTGAGCAAAAAGGAAAAAGGAAAAAGGACCCAGGGACATGGACAACAGCGTGGTGATTGCTGGCGGGAAGAAGGGTATAAGGGGACTAAATGGTAATGGGAAAAAAATACAATAAAGATTAACTTTTTTTTTTTAATGTTAAGTAGTTAGCACTAGTTCCTGGCACACAGCAAAAGCTAATAAATGTTGCTATTACTCTTGTCATCTATTACACTCATCTACGTGGCTTATGGTTGTTATCGTCAGATAAACTTGTAGCATTTCTACTTAATCCAATACTCATTTTCTCCACCACAACCATTTTTAATGGAATAGTTCTAGCACTCCGGCCGCCTCAACACAAATCACAACCCCCAAATCAAACTAACACTTCTTGGTGGTAACAAGACTTGGTGAGAAGAGCCAAGGAATACAGACTCAGAGACTTGGGTTAGGTTCCTCCCCTGAAAAATGAGAAGGCGAGAGCCAATAAGCTCAGAGATGCCTCAGACTGACTTTATACAACCCCGCCCAACAGCTGCCTCTCTCACCATTTCAATGCTTGACACCCCAAATAAACAACTTGAAATCCAAAGGAGTAACTTTCACGCACAACTGCAGGAACAACCTGTGGGAGATTTTTACCAAAACCAGAGCTGAATCCATTTTCCAGGCCTGGTCCAATTTCATTCTTCATATTAAACGATGGATAGATGTTTCTGGAGACCAATTCAGAGAAACAAGAGTTTCTCTACTACTCCTTTAGTTTCCACTTAGAATGATATCAGCAATACTCAGTCCTGTACTGGTGAAATTCTTTCTATTCTTTTTCTAAAAAGCCCAAGGACATTGGCATAGAAAGTTTTGCCCACAGTGGGGTGACTGCTGCAAAGTAAGGTGTCCTCACGCTTTGTTCCATGGTTGAGGCAGTTCAATGAGTGGGTTATTTTCTGCTCTTTATGAACCACGTTAAATGACAAGTAAGCATCACATGTTCCCTTGGCTATAACTTATGCAATTTACCTTTCTGGGAAAGATGCACAAGATCATAGAGGGACTTGAGTAAGGACTCATGTGAGAACTAAGATAACGTGTGATCATTTGCCAATCTCAGTGGGTTCCTATGATGGGGAATAAAACTGTATGTTGAGGGTAAAGGGGGCTCCAGTCCTACAAGAAGGAATGAAGCAAGCACTACGCTTCCAGGAAACAAGGCAGATGGCAGCTCAGGGTCTCTGCCTTCTATGGACTTCCTAGCCCACCGTTCTGCCCCCCATCTAAATTTTCCCTTGGCCTCAAGAAGAATATTGCTGCTGACTCTGGACCTTTAAAATGGAAGTGTATTCCAGAACTGTAGGGGCACTGTAAGGACACAGGCCACCTTATCCCTGCCGCTTGCTTACTTAATGCCTGGCAAGTGAGTCTCTGCAACCAACAGGCAGAAGAAATGAAGATGACACCAATGCTAACTTTTTAATCCCTATTATTTAGTTACTTTATTGGAGTTTTCTTAACTCCTCCTCACAAAGAGAAGGGTAAGCTATAGGAAACTAAGTGGCTTTGTCATCAAAAGCATTCTCCACACTGGCACACAAACACCTGTCAGTGCAAAAGATGCTTCTTTATCAAGTCTTCATACCTACCAGGAGCCAAGCATACTCTGAGCTTTCAGACTGTTTTATTCCAATGTTTTGAAGTCCCTTCAGTTCACATGAAGGCTAAAGATTTTTAAAAGATGGAAAAAGAAAAAGAAATTTTTTTAAGAAAAAGGAAAAGATACTGTGCCATGATTAAGAAGCCCTAAAAGCCTTTTAGCTGACAGCATAAGCTTTGTTGAACAGCCTCTAAGAACCTCCACTGAGAGACACAATTCAGCAGTAAAATAGAGGCAGACATACAGTTTAGCATCCCCAGCCTCCCAAATTCAAGTAGCCCACTTCTACGCCAGAAGTCAGGTTTCTCCCCCAACAGCCCTTTGAAACACCCAAGGTCCAGGGTGGCGTCAGACCAACAGGCAGGTGACCTCAACCAACTGATACATCATGGTCTGCCAACAGAGAAATTAGTTTGTACCAAACTCAGCACGATCCTGCAGCTAAAATCAGAATTTCAAAAATAGCAAAGCTAGCGTAACCCCTCAGAGCGCCCCATGCCCCACCTCCTTAGTCCGCCCAGGATGCCCCTCTGTCCTGCACGCCGACAATGAGCAATGACTCCCGAGCTAGCAACGCACGCTTTTCCAAGCACTTGCCCCAGTCAGCAGAGCCTGGACCACTCACAAACACTCAGCACACGCATTCAGAGCACTGACATGGAGTAACACTGGCTTATTGAGAGTCGCACAAATCTAGCTGTTATAATTTCAGCAGTTGCTGCACTTCCTGCTAGTCTGCACTGATCGGCTCTCAGAGAATGGGAGTGTGAGGTGGGAAGAAAAAAACCACAACCGAGATTACATTAAAGCCATTCACACATCTCCCACACATCCTAACATGAAGCCATGGTTTCAACACACATGTAGCATTTGGTTGGGTGTGTGAAATACCAGGTTTTGAGTGATAGAGCACTCACCCCTATTTCAGACATACCTTTTCTCTGAAACTATTACACTTGGAGAGCTTCAAGCTCCTGTTCCAGACCCATCCATCTAAAAACAGAAAGCACCTCTCAAGCTCCTTTCTGACATAAGCCCATCATTCACCATTTGCTGGTACGCACGGTTTTTGCTGACAAAGCTCCATTACTAGAAAAAGCTCAGTAAGTAAAGCTGATTTGAAATAACTATATATTATATGGAGGCTGGATGAGGAAAAGTGATTTGAAGTCTAGAAAATCATCATATAAAGAGGCTCTAGAAAGAACTGCTTAATTATTTAAATACCTTCACTTCCTACAGACCACACATCATTTGATTTACCATCGGTATTAAATATTTGGTCATTTACCGGGGTCATCTGACAAAACAACTCCATATAGCAAGTACATATCAGACACTGTAATTCTTCGGGTGAAATGCCTACATCTCCCTGATTAATGTCCAAATACTCTGCTAATGCTATCAAACTGAGACGAGTGCCAATTTCAGCTCCCCAGTAAAGCTGCAAAGCTGAGGGCACACCAGTAGAGCAGCCTGAAGAGCAAATTCTCATGTCCTACACTCTGTTGCAAGGCAGGCTGACCACACGCCGGGGACAGCCCCAACACAGATGCTTAGGTGTAAGTCTATTACACAGAGGTGGCTGGTCCCAGGTGACTCTCACCCCCTGATTCACCCTCTACAGCAAGTCACAGAGAGCAAGACCTTGGGAGGAGGGTGTGTGCCTTCTCCCCTTCTTGCTTGGCTCACCCCAAACTCAGCTCGGGTAATGGTGCCCCAGCCCAGAATGTCTCATTATAGACTCTCTACCTCCTAACTCCTACTTGCTCTTCAAGATTCATCTCCTGCGTAAAGCACTTGTTATCCAAGCTCAAAATGCTCTCTCCAGGCTTTCAACTCCTATGACAACCAGTATTTTTCAGAGTGAAGTCAAATTATCTCCTTAAGAAATTTAAGGTAGAACCGACATCTTCTATTCTCTGGAGTTTTTAGTATAATAATGAATAAGGGTGGCTCACTTTCAGGCCATGATTAAGTCCAACAAGTCAAAAATAAGGAACACAAGAATCCTAATATCAAGTTGTAAGAAAATCTAATCGACAGATTTCTAATTCTATAGTGTAAAAACAGAGATACAATTTTTTGAAGTGCCTATTTTCAGAACTTGACCATATATACTAGGTCATAAAGAGGGTCTAGAATTCCAGGAAACAGACATAGTATAGGCAACAATCTCTGATCACACATCACAGAAATTTCAAAACCTTCCCTTCAACAGCTTTTATAACAAGAGAAAATCATCTCCACAGAAGATGAAAAGGCTCTAACATTAAAATCCAACATCAGTTCCTGATTTTTCAAAAAAGTAATAAAATGTAGATATCACTTCAAGATTCAGATTTCAGTCCCTTTGGATATATGCACACAAGTGGCACTGCTGACTCATATGGTAGTTATATTTTTTATTTTTTATTTTTTCCATAGTGGTTGCACCAATTTACATTCCCACCAATAATATATAATAAGGGCTCTTTTTTCTCCACATCTTCACCAACACTTTTATCTTTTTTTTATAATAGCCATCTAACAGGTATGAAGCACAGCAAAGTGCCTATAGTTAACAATATTCTATCATATACTCAGGATTTTGCTAAGAGGGTGAATCTTACGTCGTATTGTTATCAACATACATAGTAATGATAATCACAAAGTTGGAAGGAAACTTGGAGGTGATGGATATGTTTATGGCCTAGATTATGGTGGTCATTTCATTAATGTACACTCACCTCCAAACTTATCGAGTTGTATGCATCAAATATGTACAGCTTTTTGCATGTCAGTCATGCCTCAATAAAGTTGTTTTTTTAAAAAAGCAATAAAGTAATACTGCTTTTAAAAATATTTTTTTAAACACCTGCTCGGTACTAGCCAATGCAATTAAAGAAAGAAAAGAATTAAGAAGCATAAAAATTAGAAAGCAGTAAAATCATTTTTCCATATGATTTTCCACAATTGTGTGTCAAAACCCAACAGAATTAATAACTTTCAGAAAAAAGACATTAATGAGGTGGACCATTGTAAAATTAGCATTTAAAATGAATAGCTTTACTCCTTACTATTTCATTTACAATCATTCCATTTCATTCAATGAATTACAATTTACAAGCCCTTTTATTTTTGCAAAGAATCTCTCACACTCCTATGAAGGAGATAGTAATCAATCCCATTTTACATCTATAGAAAATAAAGCTCAAGAAAGTTACTTCACTTTTCATGGTCACAAAGCTAATAAATACCAGTGCCTGTCTTCTGACTCCAAGTCCTGTATTCATTTCCTATAACAAGATGCCTTTTTCCCCCCCAAGACAAAGATAATTAAATTTCGTGAGTGGTTTTCTCAGCTCAGTCAAAATTAACTCTTAAGTCAACAACAGATCTTAAATCCCTGATCTCTGATTCTAATACAGAAATTACCTATGAAAATGGACCTATTTAGTACTGATGTAGAATGATGTGTATTATATATGGCAACTTAGATAAAGAAATAATTCTTAACTAGGCAGAATATGTGATTAACACTCTTTTTTGCTTCAAGATGGTAGACGGAGTATTTTTCCCCACAATTCACGCTATAACCTCTTAACACAAACTAATGTTTTATCAAATTTTCTTTTTAAATTACAGGAACATATTTCCTTTTTTTTTATAGGTTTTCAGCAACAGTAATACATACTTTGTTTAAAATTTTTAATCTTTTTATGTTGTTCAATTACAGTTGTCCCCACTTTTCCCCCATTGCTCACCCCTGCCCTGCCCACCTCCCCTCTCCCACATTCAATCCTGGCCATCCCCCTGTTCAATTCCCTGCCCCCCAATTATCCTTCTCCCTGGGTCCTTTATACATGTTCCTTGACTTGACCCTGCCCATTCTTTCCCCTGTTATCCCTCTCCTCCTTCCTCTCTGGTCACTGTCAGTTTCTTCTTTATTTCCATGTCTCTGGTTGTATTTTGCTCACTTGTTTGTTTTATTGATTAGGTTCCACTTACAGATGAGATCATATGGTCTTTGTCTTACCATCTAGCTTATTTCACTTAGCATAATGCTCTCCAGTTCCATCCATGCTGTTGCGAAGGATAGTAGCTCCTTCTTCCCTTCTGCTGTGTAGTATTCGATTGCGTAAATGCACCATAGTTTTTTGATCCACTCATTTGCTATCGGGCACTTAGGTTGCTTCTAATTCTTGGCTATTGTAAATTGTGCTGCTATGAACACTGGGGTGCATAAGTTCTTTTGAATTGGTGTTTCGGGGTTCTTAGGGTATAATCCCAGCAGTTGAATTGCTGGTTCAAAAGGCAGTTCCATTTTTAGTTTTTGGAGGAAATTCCAAACTGTTTTCCACAGTGGCTGCACCAGTCTGCATTCCCACCAACAGTGCACTAGGGTTCCCTTTCCTCCACAACCTCGCCAGCACCAGTTGTTTGTTGATTTGTTAATGATGGCCATTCTGACCGGTGTGAAATGGTATCTCATTGTGGTTTCAATTTGCATCTCTCTGATGGCTAGTGATGCTGAGCATCCTTTCACATGTCTCTGGGCTCTGCGTATGTCCTCCTTGGAGAAGTGCCTGTTCTGGTCCTTTGCCCATTTTTTAATTGGTTTGTCTTCCTGGTGTTGAGTCACGTGAGTTCTTTATATATTTTGGAGATCAAACCCTTGTCCAAGATGTATCATTGGCAAATATATTTTCCCATACTGTTGGTTCCCTTTTCGTTTTGCTTATGTTTTCTTTAGCTATGCAGAAGCTTTTTAATTTGATGTAGTCCCATTTGTTTATTCTTTCCTTTATATCCCTGAAACTTATATTTCTAAAAGCTGTCATTTTATTTCAAGTTAGCAAAGTATTATAATTGAATGCAAAATGCATGTGATACCTTTGGTAGTGAACCAATTTGTCTAGAACCAGTAAACTCCTTAGATTATCATAGAAGATAAAGACATAAGCCACATAGTTGAGTTGATACTGACTTCAGTCAATCATTTAATATGTGTTGCACACCTACCACGTGTCAGGCATTATGCAGGGTGCCTGGAAATAGGTGCGCTATAATAGACCTGAAACTTCCCTTCATAATATGTAGCATTTAGTTGGCAAGACAGACAAATAATAGCGTAAGTACCTCTAAAATTGCAACTGTGGTTGCTATTGTATTAGCCATCTATTGATCAAGTAAGTCTGCCTAACAAACTATCCCAAAGCTCACTCATTCGCACATATCTGCAAACTGGCTACAACTTGTGTCAGTTAGGCTGGACTCCAATTGCTTGCAGACTGCAGAGAGGCTCAGAACTACACCACATGAGTGCACTGTGAGGCCTAGTCTCATGACGGACAATGGCAGAAGCTTGAGAGAAGCAGACAGAGCGCAGCAGGCCCCCTAATGTCTAGGCTCAGATCTGACACACTTTCACTTCCACATATATTTCACTGGCCTGAGAGTCATTTGGCCTTGCCCAATATCAGTGGGTTAGGGGACTACACTCTGGGGGATGAACTGTGAAGCCACATGGCTAAGGGCGCAGATATAGGGAGGGGGAAAGAACTGGGAACATTATACGATCTGCCACAGCCATAAAAGAAACACAAGTGATGCTATGAGAACACTCGACAGAGAAATCTGACCATATAAGGAAGGTCAAGGAAGACTTCTCTAAGAAGGTGTAGCTGGGACAAAAATCTGAAAGACAAATAGAAATGAAGAAGATGAAAGGGGAGGTAAGAAACTTCTACATAAAGAGCAAAGCATGTGCAAAGTCCCCGTGGCCAAGGGAGACATGACCAGCTCAAGGCATTTACAGAAGATGGCCAAGGCTTGGCAGAGAGAGAGAGAGAACATGGTACAAGGTGAGGAGAGAGGAGGAGGCAGAAGGTCTGTGCTTTACGTGAAGGAAGTGTCTTCATCCTAACAACAGAAAAGCATTAAAGGATGCTAAGCAAGGAAGGAGCATAGTTACATTTGCCTCTTCACCTGATCACTTTCTCTGCAGAACAGAAACTATGTCGGTGGACTAATCAGAAGGCTACAGAAAAAGTCCAGGTGAGAGATGATCATGCCTTGGACTAGAACAGCTGTCGACGGAGACGGAGAAAAGAGAAAGTGTTCCAAATACATCATATGGGCCCACCCTTCTGTCTAATCATTCCTGCTGGAGTCACTACCTACCTCACTATTACTGAATCATCTGGCTCTTACAAGACCTCATCCTATTTTTCCTCTCTGCAGCATTTGACTCCACTAACCACTCCTTCCTCTTTAAACTGTTCTCTTTTCTCAGGTTCTGACAAACCACCTATCTCCTGGTTTTCCTTCCTCTTTTCGTCTGCTCATTCTCAGGTCATTCCTTAAGTCCTCAGATCTGTCCTATAACCTCTTATTATCCTGAAACTTTCTCCCCACAACTCCAGGCAAATTCACCCACTCCCAAGCTCTACATATTTAATTATGTTAATGTTCCACATTTCTCTCTCAACCCTAGATCTATCTATCCAGCCATCTCCTGAACATTTCCGCCTGGATGTCCCCACAGGCACTTCCAACTCACTATGTCCTAAGTTCACTTGCCATTCATCTCATCCAGCCTGAAAGCCCTATTCCTCCCCAGCTTCCCCATCTCAGAGATTGCCGCCACTCTCTATCCAGCTGTTCCAACAATAAACCCAGGACTCAGCTATAATTCCTCCCATGCTTTGCCCCCTCACATTCACTCAACACAAATACTGTCAAAACTGCCTCCTAAAATATTGCTCAGACTCATCTACTGTCTTTTCAAACTACCACTGCTCCAAGGAAGGCCTCCACCCCTATCTGGAGGACTCCACAGCCTCCTAACTCATCTAAGTTATATCACCAATGATACATGTGATAGCGGTTAATAACCAAAATTTATAAAGAACTTCTACAACTCAACACCAAAAAACAAACAGTCCAATTAAAAAATGGGCAAAGGACCTGAACAGACACTTCTCCACAGAGGACACACAGATGGCCGACAAACATGAAAAAAAATGCTCAGTATCACTAATCAGAGAAACACAAGTTAAAACCACAATGAGACATCACCTCACACCTGTCAGAATGGCTATCATCAATAAATCAACAAAAATCAAGTTTTGGTGAGAATGTAGAGAAAAGGGAACCCTCATGCACTGTTGGTGGGAATGTAGATTGGTGCAGCCACTGTGGAAAACACTATGGAGTTTCCTCAAAAAATTAAAAATGGCCCTGGCTGGTGTGGCTCAGTGGCTTGAGCGCCGGCCTGCAAGCCAAAGGGTCACCGGTTCGATTCCCAATCAGGGCACATGCCTGGGTTGCGGGTCAGTTCCCCAGTAAGGGGTACATGAGAGGCAACCACATATTGACGTTTTTCTTCCTCTCCTTCTCCCTCCCTTCCCCTCTCTCTAAAAATAAATAAATAAATAATTCGGAAAAAAATTTTAAATTAAAAATGGAACTGTCATAGGACTCAAAGATTCCAATTCTGGGTATATGGTCAAAGGAACCAGGAACACTGATTTGAAAGAATATATGCACCCCTATGTTCACTGCAACATTATTTACAATAGCCAAGATTTAGAAGCAGCCCAAGTGCCAATCAGTAGATGAGTGGAAGAAAAGCTGTGGTATGTTTACACAATGGAATACCATTCAGCCATTAAAAAAAGAGGAAATCTTACCTTTTGCTATAGTATGGATGGGCCTGGTGAGTTATTAAACTAAGCGAAGTAAGCCAGTCAGGGAAAGACAAATACTATATGATTTCACTTATACATGGGATATAAACTAACAAACAAAATAGAAACAGACTTATAGATAAAGAAAACAGACTGACAGCTGTCAGAGGGAGGGGTTTGTGGGAGTTGAGTGGAAAAGGTAAAGGGATTAAGAAAAAAGGATAATAATAATAACCTCACAGACACAGACAACAGTATGGTGATTACCAGAGGGAAAAGGGTGTGGGGGGAGGTAGAAGAGGGTGAAGGGGGATAAGTGGTGATGGAAGGAGACTTGACTTGGGGTGGTGAACACACAATACAATATACAGATGATGTATTATAGAACTGTACACCAGAAACCTATACAATTTTATTAACCAATGTCACCCCAATGAATTCAATAAAAAATTTTTTAAATACTGATGTTAAAAAAATAAAATAAAAAACTACTGCACCAGTCTACTCTTCATGACAACAAAAGTGGTCTTTTAAAATACAAATATGACCTTACCACACCTCCTATCTCAAACCACTCGGAAGCAACCGCTCACCCTCAAAGCAAATTGCAACCCCTTTGTGACCCAGTCCCTGTCTTCCTTCTTTGTGGGCCTTGAACATGCTCATTCCTCCTGCGAGCCAGGCGTTGTCCATTCTGTTCCCTCTGCCTGAAATACTCTGCACCTCGTTACCTGGCACCTTACTTGGCCACCTCTCCTCCTAAATTATAAGCTTTGTGAGGGCGAGGCCCCGCCTGCTGCGTTCACTGCTGTTTGCCGGCCATCAACACAGTCATTAGTCCCTTAACACACAATGACTCTGTAAAGCGAAGGAACGAAGGAGCGGACTCTTTAAATTCACCTAAACACCTCCTTCAGGATGCCTTTCTTGACATCCTGCCCATCTCCCAAGGCCTTCCCCATGGTAGCATCCCCTCCCTATGCACTTGGCCATACCCTCCAGCCCCTGCCCCAGCTAAAACAGAAGCTCCATGAAGGTAGGAACTCCTTCTATTTCAGGAAAAGAGCCCTGGAAGCTGGAGTGAACCAGGAATGGCATTGCCTCAAAGGAGGTCCCTGAAGACATGGAGCAAAAGGGGGATGAAAATGGGGCAAGGAAAGGAGCTGGGGCGAAGGCCCAGGTAAAATGAACCATGAACGTACTTCGGGGGCACACAGAGCACACGCATGGAAGGAAGCAGGGTGCGAGGTCAACAGTCCAGCAGGAGTGCCAAGGCCGGAGGGAGGACTGGAGTCAATGAGTTCAGGCATCGCTCTGCCTAACTCACCATCACTGGTTATGTGAGATCCTCCTTTCAGGCAGAAATTTATGCAGGTGGCACAATATCTCCATAACTTGTAAAAATGCACAACTTTCCACTAAAATTCATTACACATTACGAAAGGAATGGTCTTTTGGATACTTCTACTCATCGTCATTTTGTCTCAAGGGGGCAGACTACATTTCATACCTGAGGTATATCTTAACATACCCAAGGTACAGTTTATATGGGTAGGATTTTTTCAAATCAGTCAGCTCCTTCCAGAATTATTAAAGAACAGCTTTTGAAATGCAAACTGGTAAGTACTTAAGTTGAAACAGAGACCTTCCTTAATTCAATCAATTAAATACAGTAACGTGATAAGGGACAAAGCACAGCAACTCTAGAGGCGAGCCCAAGCAAAATCAAATATTAAAACTAAAGAAGTTAAAGGATTCGAGATTTTTCTGTCGACAGGCAAAAATATGGCCTCGTTGGGTCTTCCATCTCTTGGTTATTAACAGCAGACAATGCCACATCAGTCACCAAGCCTGAACCAAGGACCTTTTTGCCTGAGGTTAGGTTTCCAAAGCATCCACTCAGCACATTCAGTCTCTTAAATATGATGTTCCCTTTGCTATTTTTCTCCACCTGACTTGGAGCAGGTTGTAATCGCGGGAGAGAGCTGCCCTCTCCCAAAGTGAATGCAGACAGTACTAAACAGGTGACAGGAAGCCCGGAGACTTAAAGACCTACACTCTCCGTCCGTTGGCCCTTCAGAGCACTGGCCTAAAAATTAAAGGGACAGCAGTCTATTCCTTAAGTAGGGCATGGCTCAGAAACCAGAGAGCGGGAAAGGAAGAAACACAGACAGGGAGAGACAGGAGGCCGCGAGGTAGGCTGCGCCTCGGGGACTGTGGCGGTGGTGGCAGTGACCCAGCTTGCCTCTGTGTGAGAGGATGGGGCATCTCCTCTGCAGCAGCTGAAAGGAGCCATCATGGATAAGTAATTAGAAGAGGAATAGTAATTACCACAGATATGACAAGAAGGCCTGCACGACAGGGAGTTCTGTCAAAGCCCATAATTCTTTCGAATGAGCAGCAGGCCCTGGGTGACAGGAGTCCTCCCTCATGAATTATACAGGTGGCCATGCACAGTACACTCTGGACACTGCTTAATCAGGAGGGACTGCTCGTGGTAGGGACAGCAAGACCCCAGGAGTTCTACAAGCCTCATGGCCCCAAGAGGTGGAAGCCGAAATGCAATCTTCATGCCAACAACCACACGTGGGCACTTGGTTGAAGTGGGAGGTTCCCGGGAACAGAGGAGATACCTGGGCAATTATTCAAAGAGAACCAGGGAAAACTTTGTGGAAATGGGGCGTTCAGACTGTGAGCCTTGAGCATGCAGGTGTTGGGCAGGGGGTAAGGGCTCTCCTAGGGCAGGGGTATTATGGGCAGAGTCATGCCCACCAAAATCTAAATGTTGAAACCCTAACCCCGCAGTACCTCAGAATGGAGCTGGAGTTGGAGGCAGGGCCTTTAAAGAGGTAATTTAGTTAAAATAAGGTCATGAGGGTGGGCCCGAATCCTCTATGATTGGTGACTTATGAAGGAGAGGGCAGGACAGAGACATGCGCAGAAGGAAGGCCACGTGGAGACGTACAGAAGGCCATCTCTACGGCAACGCGAGGCCTCAGCCAAAACCAGCCTTGCCGGCACCTTGATCTTAGAATTTTTTTTTTGCCTCTAGAACAGTGAGAAAATAAATTTCTGTTGTTTAAGCCACTGAGTCTGTGACATTTTGTTACAGCAGCCCTAGCAAATGGATACACGGGGACAGCACAAAGACCAAGAGCTGGAAAAACACAGGACACGCTGAGTGAGGTCATTTGGCCGGAACTAAAGAAAAAGAGAAACTAAACTAGAAAAGTTGCTTAGAAGCTAAGAGGCCGGCCTCCATTTCAAGCAGGGGAGCAATTTGGGTCAGAGGGTGCCTCTAGAAAATTCCTGCTCCGTTGGCAAGTTTCGAAGGAGAGATGTGGGCAGTAAAAGCAACTAAGACACTTTAGCAATTCTTAAGGGTCTGAGAGCATGAACTTAAACTTGAACCTGGAATCCTGGGAGGATGGCTACACCAGTAACTGAGATAAAGAAGACAAGACAAATGTGGGGAGGAGGCTTGTGGACTCTGCTTTGGATGGGCTGAGTCTGCACGTGTTCAGGGTAGGAAGACAGGACAGGATCCATCCCCCACCTCGCTGCCGGCTAATTACAGCACAGCCCCCCGCCGAGCTTGGGTTCACATACGCGCACATACGTCTGTTCCTGTTTGGGGCCCCATGTTCACAAGCAGTTATTTTTAAGTTAACCTAACACGATGACACTATAACCAACCGATTTAACCATAACGCAATGGTCTTAAAACAGAAATCCAGTAAGTGGTGTTAAAAAAAAAAAAAGACAATAGGCCCAAAATAAAAGTCACTTGTGCTAAGTCCATATCAATCACTAAACCAAGGACTTAACACCTAATTTAATTACAGTTTCAACGTCTCCCAGGAACGGAATCTTAACTCAGTCAATCTGGCAGTACCTGGTCAGCACAGATGAGGTAAGCCCCCTGACAGACCCCTGCCACCCCCCAAGGGAGGGCAACGTTGCCACAGTCTGCTCTTTGCTGATATAACTTCCTTGCCCCTCCCCGTTCTGCCTTAAAAAAAACCTTTCGTGTACAGCCCTTCAGAGCTCCTTTCTATCTTTCTAGATTGGATGTCACCCAACTCATAAATCATTGAATAAAGCCAATAAGACCTTTAAAACTTAGTTGAATTTTGTTTTTTAACAGTAAGAATAAGACTTGAATTACACCGCTTTAAATTCAGCTCCCCGGTTACTCCAGAAAGGCTAGGCCTTCCTAATTCCATGCTGATGGGTCAGAATCTCCGGTGAAGCTATCGGAACACTCTAACGTTTTCAAATTGTGAAAGTTCAAGCAAGAGTCAGCCATGTGTGAAGGGGTGGGTGGGGGTGCGAAGGGAGGCTCCTCGAATGTTGTGGTCTTGGACCACTTAAAAGCATAATCGAAAATCACTTTCAACACCCACACCTTTATTCAGAGCGAGAAAAACGTTAAAAAGCTCTGTCTATTGGAAAAGAAAGTTGAATAAATCATTTTACTTCATGCTCCATCATTTACTCAGCACAGGCTTCAGTGTCACCTCCTGATTAGGTTTAATTTTAAGCCAGCAAGAACACCACATACCGCATTGTCAGAGAAAGTTCCATTTCTCTCCAAGCCTGATGGGCGACTATTGTAATGTAAAACCCTGGGATTTAAATAACACAAGCGGATTCTATTATAAGAAGAAAGGTTTATATTTTGGAGTCTTTTTGCTTCAAAGGAGCCCAGATACCGAACCATGAATTACCTGAAACAATGGACTTCAATGATCAGCTCTTCGCCAGTTTCTTCAGGAGAAAACTACTTTACTTGCCTAATGACCAGGACTCAGTGATCCAATTATCTCTGGGAAACAGTTCCAGGTTCTCGAAATTAACACTGGTTAGGAAAACTGGAGGAGGGAGGAGAACCGGCTTACCGTGGAAGAGCCCAGTTTCTTCACTACACCATCCTGACCCGGGCCCCGGGACCCTCCACTTTCCCAAGGCCTCGGCTCCCACAGCCAAGTGCTGGCTACACAGCACCTACTTTAACCTCTAGGGAGACATTCCCTAGAGACCCGCAGAAGGCCTGTACCCCCAGGACACACAGAAAGGAAACAATTAGAACCAGAGGGTAAAAAAGGAAGAACTATAATCTCCCAGACCTTCAGGCATCCAACCAGAAGCCACCCACATCCCCCTCCCAGGAAGTGCCGTTCTCACCGAGGACCCATTGACATGGAAATCTTACTCTGATGTCTCCAAGTGACATTTATAGTCTCTCCAGAGATATTTTTGAACAATGAATGTGCGCCAGACACTGTGCTAAGAATAAAAGGACTAGTGTCCACCCTCAATTGGTGGGCAAACTGCACTTTGAAGCAACACTTGTACTGCAGTGTGACACACACCTCCAAGTGTTAAGGCAGGACAGACAACCAGGAACAGTTTTCTCTAGGAAGTGACACCGGTGTGAATCTTGGGAATAGTCTTGAGATCTTGTTTACTGAATGAATCAAGAACCGTGTCACCTAAACCCACACACACACACACACACACACACACACACACACGTGTCTTATGATCCAGTTGAAGGGATCAGCCCCCAGGAACTGGGGCAAAGTGAAAAGATATCACAGGGAGGGGCTCAGGATATGTCGTACTCTGGCGACCTTCCTTAAAAGTTTAAGGCAAACTGTTCTTGTGCCATGGTCACCTGACAGAGGGTCTGCTGCAGTAGCACGCCTGTCCTGTCCCCTAGCAAAGCTGGCTCACGCCCTTTTCATGAGGCCTCACCCTGCCCCTAGGTCTTCCTGAGTTGATCACAAGAATCCTTGACGTCAGTGGAATTCTGGGTAATGAGTCACCTTACCATCTGGGACAGAGGACAGTGCAGTGGGAGGAACAGCATATGCAACTGCATGTTCTAAATTACATTCCACAGAACAGGGCTCAAAGGGGTGTTCTCCATTATGGTCCCCAGACCAGGAGTATCAGCATCACGCAGGCCTACACAACCTGAAATTCAGTCGGATGGAGCCCAAGAATTTATATTTCTAATAGACTCCTAGGTGATGCTGATGGTCCTGGACTACAGGTGGAAAGCCACTGCTCCAGGGGAAAATTTCCTAGGTCACTGGTGAGGTGATCATGATCACACAATTGCAGCAGGAGCTACTAACACTTACCAAGAAGTTACCATAAGCCAGACACTGCACTAAGCAACCGGCAAGTGCCACCTCATTTAATCTTCACGGCCAGCATTTCCCAAGGGAGGAATCTGAGCCACAGCAGACGATGGAAGGGCTGCCATCTGAATCTAGAACCCCTTTGAACTCCCACCCTCTGGACGGATGTACTAACAGTTCCACCTCTAAATGCAGCCTGCTGAGTTGCCGCCTGGAGATGCCAACAGGAGACTGGCACGAGAGGCTCGGAGCAACCCTGACATAAGAAAGTGCCAAGCTTTGGAAACCCGGCACTTCCACGCACAATTTAAGTAACATTTACCTCTGTAGAATGACCAGTTCCATTATTTCTTTAGTTCTTCAGCACTTCCTTCTCCAGTCGCACAGCACTTACGGCCTCTGCAGCCTTCCTCCCTAACTCTGTCACAGCGGTATGCTGGCCCCTGCAGAAACGCTTGAGGTTTGGCCTCCCTTTAGTGTGCACTCCTGGTCTCATCCCCCTCTTTGGTCTGTATCCTCATTTCCCCCACCTTCACGTACATCCCTCTATATCCCACATATGGCCCCCATGTTGGTGGGCACCACAGCCACAGCTCCCAAAGCTTCACAGTCTGATGGTAAAACAACTCTTTTAGTCCATCATGTGAGAAGAGAAGGTGCAAATTCTAGAACTGCTGCAGAGACCAAGCCCCATGTTGGACAAACCTGACCTGACGCCCAAAGCTAAGAGTGACCAACAAGGCACAGCATGTCCCCCGAGTCCTGACCTCCCAAGCTCAAGGGCATCCACTTCTCAGATCTGGACACACCCACCCTCCCACCTGCTGTTAGGATCAGCAAGAGGCGGAAACTGGGACAGAGCCAAGGAACAGATGTGGGAGGGCTTTGCTTTTGGTCTTGCTCAGGGCAGAAGGCAGCCTTAAGGTGTTTTTCCCTCCTCCTCCCCTCTTGCCAGTGCCCGACCCTTGCCAAACTGCAGAGATCACTGTTTGAAATTAAAAGCACACACCACATGCACAACTGACTCAATTTTCCCTTCTGATTCAGCCATGCAGAGGAGGAACTTTCACTCCCACAAAGGAAATTGCCCAACAATTCAATTTGTAAGGTAGTTCGTGCACCAGGTGCTGCAGATAGCCAATTACACAAACACCTGAGTGCAGTGAAAGTGGTGCTCCAGGATGTGCTGGAAAAACCCAAGCTCCCTGATCCAGGGTTCATGGTGGGTTTTTAAGGGCTGGCACATGTATGCAAAAGCATTGGCAGGGCAAGTTTTAACGGGAGAACCTCGGAGCTTGGAGATTCGTAAAAAGGCATCAGCACCAAATCTTCCTGGACAATGGATCCTCGACTTCTGAAAGGGTTCTGGTCTTCAAGTTTCGGTTCTGTCTCAGTCCTTTGGTTCTGCGTGTGTGTGCGTGTGCGTATGTGTATGGGGTGGTGAGACATTGGGCGAGACTTTGGCTCTGGGTACAGCTGGAGATCAAAGTTCTCTCCTCTGCTCATGCTTTGGCTTCATGACCTGTGGTTTTAGTCTGTTGTCTCTGAAAAGCAACCCAGTACCTTGTTAAACAGGAAAGGACCATTTTGAGCTGGTTCTGCAATTACGGAGTGCCCCTTTTTGTTATACATTCTTCAGTGTTGAGGGAATTAAGGCAAAGGGGTCCAGGTTCGATTAAAATAGAGAATTAGCTTCAAGATGGAGTCAGATTTGGCTCTTCTAATCCGGCTCTTACAATTTCACGTGCCCACTCTTCCCCATGGTCCCTGAGCCTTAGAGAGAGGATTCTGGGTGCTCAGTTTACAGAGACCAAAGCAGTAAAAGAGGTAGCAGCAGGCCAGGAAACTGTACCCTAATATAAGACAAAGAAAAAAGAGTAACTGTTATGTTCCCCATGAACCATGATGATCACTGGGGAGAATTAAGTTCTGGGTTTGATAGCTACTTGCTTTGCTCCTAACTGTAAGAGTTCCCTAACATCAGGACTATGTTTTAAAAGTTGTTTGGATCTAGTTCTGGGAAAAAGGTATTTCGAACAGCGGAGGGTGAGCAGCTTAAACATCATTCCTACAAGGTTTATTAATAAAAGGATAAACAGAAAAATTTGTAATCCAGATCAGAGAAAGGATCCAATACTTTGGAAAAGCCAACTAAAATGATCATGGAGTAGTTCAAACCCTGGCACTTTGTCAGAGACTTGTTGGAGCCAGGTGGCTTCCTGTCTAATTTTATCAGGGTGGGTTTCGACTTCTGCAGAAGTGTTTATATAAATGCAACATAATGATTTGGCCACTATATAAACACCTCATTGGTCAGCTAACAAACTACAGCAATCCTATTGTCTAAGGACCCACGTGCCAAGGACTCTAGAGTAGTGAACTGGAATCTTTAGAGCATGAGCGATAGAAGGGTCACATGGCTGAATGTACAGGTTAAACTCTGTCATATCGGGTCATTGATATATTTATGAAAACAAAAGAGAAACAAAGGTTAACAATCAGAGCAAATTATAAGCCAGTTTCCAAATCTGTAAGCCTGTTAGTTGAGAGAATTTTAGATGTAAGGAAACGTCCGTGATGACGTCATCCGGTGCTCAGGTAAACTCTGTGTGGCTTACACAGCATCAGTCACTGAGATCGTTTAAACATGAGCTGTTGGGGCGATTTCTCTGAAATTTATATCATGTCATCTAGCTGTAGCTCATAATTGCGAGGCTCAGGAAAAGGGCAGTTTCAGTTCTCAATGATTCCAAGTCAAAGGATGGGAGAAAAATTGAAAACATGTTCAGGGAGTTATAGGCAGACATTGGAGGATAAAGGAGTTCAGCATCCAGTCCACCTTGGAAGTAGAAAGCAAACCTCAAAAGATAATGAAGGGCACTAGACTCTAATATCCACAAAGGCACATTATGGCTTCCACTGAAATAATTTTTCTAAAAGTTACCCGTATTTTACCGAACATAGCCAAATTAAGACTAATTTATTTGCAAAATAAGTCTCGTTCCCGTAAACTTGGTCTTACTCTGTTAAATTTACTTTCATCTTATTCAGCTTGACCACACATAATTTCCTTTCTCAGGATTTCTTTTCCACAAACCTTCTACAACTTTCCTAGTCTCTCTTAGTTTGTCCCTTCTTACTCGGAAATAACCAACCTTAGGTTACGACAAACCACTTCCTTTTAATTTCTTCAAAATGTATTTCCAGGTGAAGGGGTTAAGGAAAAAAAACAAACTCATGGACACAGACAACAATATGATTACCAGAGGGAAAGGGGGGTGGCAGAGGTAGAAGAGGGTAAAGAGAAGATAAATAGTGATGGAAGGAGACTTGACCTGGGGTGGTGAACACACAATATAGTGTACAGATGATGTATTATGGAATTGAACACCTGAAACCTATATAATTTTATTAACCAGTGTCACCCCAATAAATTCAATAAAAAACACCTCTTTCTATTTTATAGGTAGATGAAATAAAATGTATTTCCATACCTTATAACTTCCTTCACTGAAAACACACATCATTTCCCTCTATATTAATTAGAATTCATAACCCTTAGAAGCCTTAATTTCTACTGACAACTAAAATGTAAGTAATCAGCATTCCTGAGATTGGCAAATTTATAAATCTATTTCATAACCTTTAGAAACAGGTTCTTTTACTGGCAAATCACAAAACATTTTCATTAACAGACCTAAATTAATTTTTAGTTTCTCTGTAATAAGAAGTCAAAGTAGATATAGGTAGACTTATTTAAGAATTAATGTTTTGGACATGAACTAAGAGGTATGGGGATGATGGGATGGGGTGCAGGGCAGAGGGGATAAAGGGGGAGAAAAGGGACAACTATAATAGCATAATCAATAAAATATACCAAAAAAAAAAAAGAATTAACATTTTGGTATTTTATCTTATTTGTAAATGATTTAGATTGTGAATGAATTTAACTTGACTCATTATTTAACTTAACTTGGCAAAACTCTAAGGTTTCAAGTTACCAAAAGATTTTGGAAACTATTTGCTGAAAAGTTTACCTACAAACCCTAACCCCATTTATATCTAGTTAAACAATTTGTTTTTAACCATCATATTTAGGTTACTCCTGAAGATTTTGTGAGACTTTAAAGTGTTTACCCATTGTCTGAAGTTATTTGTCTTGCTGGAAATTTTATAACAGAAAATAAAATAAAAGCTGTACATCTGGATTATTTTCAGCATTGATAACTGAAGGTATGGCCATTTTAATTAAATCAACAACATTAAGCTAGCTTTTATTTACTAAACATTAACCCTAGATTATATGCACTTGAAAAGCATTTGGGTTAGTTTTGGTTATTTCTTTAATTCATATGAGCACTCATTTGTTTAAGCCAATTGAATAAGTCTCCTTTATAACCTAATTTTGAAATTATAAGTCAATTTTGGCAATACCAGCCAGCAGTAGAAATATACCATATTTATAACTTACATACATACACAGACGTACATAAACATACATATTAACATGGAGATGTCATAACTTTCGTTTTGAAATGCTGGCTTTCGTGTCCCAGGTACAATGCAAAACTCAGAGGAAAAGCTGGATCCAAATTGTTTCTGGCAGATGGACTTAGTTACAGTTTTGCACAGATGGCCAAAGCTTTGCTTACTGTAAGAATGCCTTTAAAGCCATTTTAAAATTAATATATAATCAATCAAAGGACGCATTCTATTGTCTCCAACAGGTGTGAGATCCTCCCTTTTAAGGGCGTCCCTTAAAATGAACTTCGACGAACACAAACAAAAAGAAATAGGAAACAAGTGTTCACGATAAAGTTGGAAAGCTCATAAAGTAAAGGAAGCAGCTTCAGAACGCCTGAGTTTTAAAGTGGCGAGTGTTCCTAGAGGAGGATGGTGCCAGGGTGGAGCCTGAGTACAGGATGGCTGTTGCCGCGCGTCTAGAAACGAGGAAGATGCCATTGTACTTTCTACTTCCAGGCCAATTAACGAGCCCTGTGTTTGATGCCATCAATGGGCAGCAGACCTCAGAAAGGAGAGGGGTTTTCTCCCTTTTCTTTTTCAGGGTGGCCACAAAGAGCCACAGCAGTGAGAGCACCAAATCCTAACCCACGGGGAGGTACAGATGAAACTCTGACCATGTGCCATATGGATTCCTCTCCGGCACCAACAAAGCTCAGGTGTGTGAGCCTTGGACGGGCTCCCGCTGCTGGCTGCTTTACTGGGTACAGTGAGAGCCCGGGGGGAGACTGTGAAGTCAGAGTCCCCTGGGAAACGCTCAAGGGCCAGAGGGAGAGGGCCGAGCCTCTCTTCTCCAGGGTCAGAAGGCTCTCGCAAAGAAGTTCACTATGAAATTCGATTCCTAGAAGTCAAATCATTTGAAACAAATACCATCTACCAACAACGTATCTCACTCACTAGCATTCATAGATTTACCCCCCACCACACACACACAACTTTCAAACTTAATTTATCAGCTCTAGACCAAATGCAAAACAAATATCCAATTAAAAACAAAATTCCACAGCTGGGCTCAAACAAACCAAATTTCAACCCAGATTACCAAGGCAACTTCTCAAAGCCTGTTCCCTAACTCAGACAATAAGAAATTTCCACACCAACAACAGGGAAAGTTTCTTTAGTGTCATCACCCATGAAGTTACTCACCAAGAGACATCCTCCAAGCCAAGTCCCCAGTTTCTCTCACTGCAAAATGAAAGCACTGCAGGTCAGCTACACCTGGTCAGAGGTGAGCACTGCAGGTCTGCCCCTGGAACAATCAGTCCAGGTCGTTAGTTGCTGGGATGGGTCCTGGAGAAACCGCTACGGGCCAGGGGTCTCTGAACCCACTCAGGGCTATGTCCCCTCTGAGTCACCATTTGTAACCGAGCAAAGACGTGGTTCACCCAGGGCTGCAGATAGCCAATTTCACTGACACCAGGGTGCAGTGAAAGAAAGTGGTGCTTATCTTACAGTGCTACATAATGGAGAAGGGGCTGCTTGTGCGGTGGGGGAAAAACCCAACCTCCCCGATCCAGGGTTTGGTGCAGGTTTTTTTTAAAGTGTAGGGGGAACAGAAAACTGATGAGCACGCTTTAATTAGAGGACCTTGGAGCTTGGCCATTTATGGTTAGGGGCATCAGCACTGGATCTTCCTGGACAGCAGACCCTCAGCTTCTGAAATGGTTCTGTCATTCAAATTCTAGTTATGTCCCAGTCCTTCGGTTGCGTGTGTATGTGTGTGTGTTGGGAGAGGGCATCAAGGCTTTGGTTCCAGGTGCAGCAGGTCAAACTTCTCTCCTCTGCACATGCTTCGGCTTCATGACTTGCAGGTTGGGGCTGTTGTCTCTGAAAAGCAACTCAGTATCATGTTAAACAGGGGAGGACCAATTTAAGCTGGTTCTACAGGAACAAATTTAGCAAGCATTTACTGAACACCTACTGTGTGTCTTTCACTACACACCAGTTAGTAAGGGGGAAGGGATAAAAAGTTAAAGAAATGATCGCTGCCATTTGGGAGTTCTGCCATTTACATGGCACTCATTTTTCTTCTTTCACTGCCTGGGATAACTTTAATCCCTCCTCATTGTGAAGCAGGGATAACAAATCCCACGTCGAAGTGTTTTTATGAGGATTGAATGAGATGACAGTGGAAGTATGCTGGGAACATGAAGGTGAGACCACCTTGCCTCTTTCCTTATCCAGTTTCGAGGAGATACGGATCCATGTGACAGCACATAATTTGGTGTCAAGTTGAAAACGGTAAGACTTCAAGGGGCTGAAGGTAAAAAGAAATCAACTTTGGCAGAGGAGCCTGGAAACTATAGATGCTGAGCTGAGGACTGAAGCTGGGCAGAGTTGGGTAGGGTGGATTTGCAGAGGGGCTGGGGGAGTAGGGAGAATTCCAAATAAAGAGCATGAATTTAGGACTAGTGAATAAGGTGGGCAAGTTCGTTGGAGAGAAGGGATTAGCCTAGAAGAATTGTTCTGGCTCTCCCTGAGGAAGAGGGGGAAGTGAGGAATCTCTGAAACACAGAGCAAGAAAGTCTGGCTTGAGTCAGAACTAGAGGGTCAGGGACAAGAAGCCAAGCTCTCCTTCCATGAATCTTCACTAATGAAGGGCAACATGCTCCCCAAACAACCTAGAGGCCCTCGCGAGTCTCCATCTGTGCTGGCCCGACTGCTCTCCTTGGAGAACGATGGGGAAGAGGGGATGAGGCAGTCTGACAACTCTCCACTCAATTTTCAACATCAAAGAAATTAGAAATAAACATTCAATATTTCAGGGACTGGTTTACATTAGAGTACATCAGCATGGGGAGAAAAATCATGTAGTCATTTTAAAAGATTATCATGAATACTATAGAAACACAGAAAAATGCTTTTGACATGTTAAGTGAAAAACAGCAGAGCTCAAAACAATATGTGCACCATTTACCATGAGCGCAGTGCAGCGGAGGAAGCACAGGCTCTGGACAGAACCAAGTTCTAACGCTGACTGCATCTCAGGAGCTGAGAGGCCATAGGCATGTTTCACCTCCCTTTTATTGCAGATAAAAGAGAGATAATGCAAACAACCTTACAAGGTTGCTAAAAGTTTTCAACCTGGCTCAGAACTGATGTTCAAGTCCCACCCCCTCCAACCTCCCTTTCCCACTAGGTACACAGGGAGAGCCATCTTTGGATGAAATTAGATTTTTTTCAACAGAAAAAGAAAAAAGTAAGCTTT
This sequence comes from Mormoops blainvillei, assembly GCA_004026545.1. Taxonomy (NCBI): domain Eukaryota; kingdom Metazoa; phylum Chordata; class Mammalia; order Chiroptera; family Mormoopidae; genus Mormoops; species Mormoops blainvillei. The sequence continues at coordinate 3,098 of PVJD01000351.1, read as the reverse complement.
TTTTAAACACAGAAGGGGAGCTTCTGGAAGGCAGGGACAGTGTCTTGCTTACTGCTACATCCCCGGGCCTCAGTAAAAGCAGGATGAGGGTGATGGAACGATGGATGGGTTATTACTATCACTATCCCTGGTCGTGGGGATTTTTAAGAGTTTATTATTTATTTTTAGAGAAAGGGGAAGAGAGGGAGGGAGATGCTGATGAGGGAGAGAAACATTGATCATTGCCTCTCACACGCGCCCCAACCAGAGACCGAACTTGCAGCCCAGGCATATGCCCTGACTGGGAATCCAGCCAGCAACATTTTGCCCCACGGGACAACACCCAACCAACCGAGCCACATCAGTCAGGGCGACCTGTGGTTGTTTAGGAGACAGTTAGGATGCCCTGACCAGTGTGGCTCAGTTGGTTGGGTGTTGTTCCACAATGCAAAAGGTCACTGGTTTGGTTACCGGTCAAGGCACACGCCTGATTTGTGGGTTCAGTTCCCAGTCAGGGCATGTGCGAGAGGCAACCAGTGTTTCTTTCACACATTGATGTTTCTCCTCCTCTCTTTCACCCTCCCTTCCCCCCTCTCTAAAAACACATAAATAAAACCTTTTTTAAAGACAGGAAAGGCCTATCTAGCAGACACCAAGAACGTGACCATGATCGGGCCGTTTCTCCTCTGCAGAGCCACTATTCATTGCTTGAGGCAGAAGGCAAAGAGCCCAGGAACAACCAGCAGCATCTCTGTACCACGCTGTGCCCTGGGCCAGGGCTGGTGCTTCAGAGACCTCCCGGTACTGGACTGAATCCTTCCAGAATATAGAAAAGCAGGGCAAAAAAGCTGGGCTGGGTTGGCCACCACTGCGGCCTGGAGATCTGCTAACCATCACCTCAGAAGTGACTGGCCCTTCTTCTGAGGGAGGGTTCCCCAACCTTAGGCACTCTGGGGAGCATGGGCGTTCAAGTGGACAATCGGCAGGGCTGCTCAGACTGAGAGGGCCCTGTACTGAAGCAGCTGCTCCAAAGAGAGGCTAGCTCTGTGCCACACAGGTCATTTCGACACAGGGAAGGAAGAGCATCGTCCAGGCTGCGGTCGGCCTAACCAGCTAACTGCCTGTTCCACAACCTACCTCCACTGACATCTCCCAAAGGCACCTGAAATCTTCTTTCTAATGGTTGGAACCCCTTCCAAAAGATCTCGGTCTTCATCCCTGACTAGTGTGGCTCAGTGGGCTGGACACTGTCCTGCAAACTGAAAGGTCACCAGTTTGATTCCCCGTCAGGGCACATGCTTGGGTCACAGGCCAGGTCCCCGTTTGGGGCTGTGCAAGAGGCAATCAATCACTGTTTCCTTCTCTCTCTCTCCCTTCCCCTCTCTCTAAAAAAATAAATAAAACCTTAAAAACAGAAAACCTCTGCCTTCACCTTTAGGATTTGATCTCCACAGAAATGCAAATACACACAAGATAGTTAGAACCCAGCCTGGCAACCCGACCTGAACATGAAAGGGCTCCTGGCCTGGCCCTCAGACCATTTGGATGATGGCAGAGGGGAAAGGGGGAGGTACTAGAGTCTTCAGGAAAAAGAGTGAAAGTGTCATTAAAGAGGAGGCGTGTGTGGAAGGACCAGGAGGGTGGGGCCACTAAGACAAGCCTTTCGGACTAGTACTGCCCAGGTGATGAACCACAGCACATGACTGAGACGGGAGAGCTCCCCAGAGGCCGACGCCAGGCTCCACACCTTGTCTGAGGCTCCGAGTGCGGTCCCTGTGATTGCCAGGACCGAAAGGCTAGATTGCTCACCCCAGCCCCGGTGCCCCCTGGTTGCACCCCTGAATAAGCATGGTGACCACCCCCGCCCCTCCAGAGGAGTCTGGCATTGTTCTGCCCCTCCAAAAAAATGCAAAAACTCACGGGGTCCCCTCACCCCACCACCCTCTTCTACCACCCACCACTTAAAATACACAGTGGGGGCACACTCCCCTAACACACATATATGCACACAAAAGGGAAGCCAAGTACAACACCTGCACACCCACCCTATCCCACAGGAAGCTAAGAACAATGTGGGATGCAAAGGCATCAGAAAGAGGTGAGGGGTGGGATACGGAGAAGACAAGGCAGCATACTGGATTCAGGCTGGGCTCAGGCTCTGTGGACCCCTTTAAAGCAGGGCTCTAGAAGCTGCCAAGACCTTTGGTTGGGTTGGGGGGAGGAACGGTAAGAGTTAAGGCAAATAACTCAAGGCATTTCAATTAATGATGCTCCCCCAGTGACTCACTGTTTCTTTATTGCAACATGCTCTCTATAAAAGCCATTTTCCTCTTGCAGGATCTGCTTGGGCAACATGTGATGTCATCATAAATCATCTCTCTCTCTTTTTTTCCCCCCTTTAAAATGTCAGCAGATTTCTTGGAGTTTCTAAAAAGCCAAGAGAGCTAGCACCATCTCCCAGGTTTGGCAGGGAAACCCATTCTCTTTCCCAAGATGTCTGTCTTCACTTTTCCCCCGTGCTCTCCCGTAGGAGCCCTGCAGAGATAAAGCCCTGAAGAGTACGGAAAGTCACAGAAAGCATTTGTGAAAAACGTTTTCCTTTCTACTCTTTCCAAATGCAGGCTCTTTCTCTTGCTCCCTTTTTTCCTCTCGTCCTATTTTGGTGCATTTCCAGGGGAAGTGAATGTATAGCAAGCACTTTTAAACAAGGTCTAATACAATCCATGCCTCCCAGACACGGATGCCATTAATCAGAACGAAGGCTTTGTGTGAGAGAGGCCACAGGCTGGATGGGCGCCATGGACCCATAATACAGACAGAGCCCTACCTACCCACCCCACCCCAAGGGTGTTGGGGTTTGGCATTCATCCTTCCCACTCTACCCCCCTCCCAAGCCCTGTACCCGACATTCCCCCGAAGACCTGCAAAAACCTTCTACCACAGGAGGAAAAAAAACTTTCTTTCATTCCAAGTTCATTGAACCAAAAAGAAATAATTATCATCACTTTAACTACAGAACCTCAAAAGCTAAAGGGACAGCCAACCGAACCTGAAGCCACAGAACTGGTGGGAGCATCGCAGAAGGGAATCTACTGCTGGTTGAGATGTGTGATTGGTCA